>CM064907.1:1735000-1770000 GCA_030347415.2 Decapterus maruadsi | reverse complement strand
GAGCCACAGACAGAGACGACATTCACGGTCATCCTCCGAGGCGGCGGCGACTGTGCGTAGTGTCGAGCAGCGCTGGGTTTTGTCAGTGTCAGGATTTCCTTTTTGTTACAGCGTCCGAAACAAACAGAAACAGTGACGCTCTTTATGTCCGACATGTTCTGGTCAAATTCATCCGGCAGCTCCACAGAGACGTTGTTTATAAATAATATCAGAACTTTAATCTAATAATCTTTGTTTTAATTCAATCATTTTTTAATTCACATGTTTTTTATACATTTTATAATTAAAATTTCTCTGTATTTTCATTTTATAATCTGTTTCACTCAAATTAATTATTTTAATTTTTTTTATATATGTTTATATCAATTCAGTTTAACTTTTACTATCATGTACATTAAAATACAATGTACAATTTGAAATGCAATATACTGAACACCTTCCCTCAGCCCTCAGTTTTAATAAATGATAATAAAAAAGAAGGAGAATAACTCCCTTATACAATTATCCTATGTATAAAAATACATAAATCAATAAGTAGGTAAGTAAAATAAATAACCACTGCAGCCACATACAGCCACTAAGAGCTACTTTTTTAATAATCCGTATAGGGTCGTATTGCTTTTTTGTTGTTGTTTGCTTTCTTTTTTTGAGTGAACCTGTTACGTTCTATTTCTATTAATTTATTCTTTATCTATTTTTATCTATTTTATTTCATGTATCTGTTCTGTCTGTTCTCTAATCACGGTAATATGTGGTTATTATAAATACCCAATTAAAAGACAGGGAATATATATGTTTGTTTATTTTCATTTTCTAATCTGCGTTTAACTCCAATAAATGTATGTATTTTTATCATTTTAATGTAATTTTCACTTATTAATGTCCATGTTTACGTCATATTCATTATCTAATGACCAAAACTGAACAAAGTACCCCCCCGCCGTGGGATCTTACTTGGTACAGTCCTTGAAGAGCTCCTTGCAGGCCTCCTGCTGCAGACGCTCGGTGCACTGAGCCTTCATGACGTCCTCCACCTCAGGCACGTGGTCCTCCGACTGCAACACACACACATGAACACGCAGGCAGGTGAAACGCCGTGACTCAGCTGCGTATGACGGAGGAAAAGCAAAAAGCCGGATGAACTGGGTCTTCAAAGGGAAAAGTGCTGCTGGGATGATTGAACCTCTGCAGATCTGAGCGAGTCCAGACTCGATGCAGATGGAGACGCAGATACAGGTCCGAGGTAAGAGACCGACCGAACAAGCAAAACAAAACAAACACGACAACAACCTGCAGATACAAAGCTGTGTGTGTGTGTGGCGCTGTCGACCAGGTGAGGTTTTTATCTCTTCTTCTGATCTTTACAGGATCGTTCAGGTGGTTCTCATTTCAGATTACATCTCTAATTTCCTATAAAAGTGGCAATGACTCAACATTCCATTAGAATGTGAAACTATGTTTTTGGGAAATATAATGTTTGGAACATGGAACTTAAAAGACAAGAAACTACTGACCAAACTGCAGCAGCCAGCAAGAAATGTGGAACCTCCCACCATCGACGAATGGATTGACACTGTTTATGAGATTTATGTTATGGAGAAGATTTCTTTAACCATTCAGGTTGTGGTTTGTCATTTTTTAAGATCTGGACCAAATGCAGATATCCACTATGTAAAACCAATCAGAGCTGATTTTCCAGTTCAAGATATCTTTAATTCACCTCAATTACAGATATCTACATGTCCCTTTTCAGATATCTGTAATTAAGTTTTGACAAGTGAAAATGACATTGTAGATATTTCAAACAGGAATTAAGAATAGTCATAATTCAGTTACAGATATCTGTAATTCACACAGTGGATATCTGCAACTGAATGGTAGATATCTGTTATGACAAATCACTGTATCCAAGACAAACTGAATTAATGTTATTTGTTTGAGGAAGATGTGGTGCTGATATCAGAAATGCTCTTTTGAATAAAAAGATAATTGCAGATAAAAAAAAAAAAAAAATCAAACTCTGTGAGCTCTCAAACCATTTTAACATTTCAGACTGATTGGTTGCAGATCTGAATTTAAGTTTAGTTTAGTTTTAGCCTCCATTTATTTGCACTACATTTTAAATCTGTGTGGGTAGATGAGCATAATTACACCTAGTTAAATTAAGGTCCATTTTTCATTGGCTAAAAATAAACTTTAAATGTTAAATCCACTTAAAAAAGGGAGCGTTCACTGACACTGTGACAGAATCAGTCTGAAAGTGAAGAAAGTAAGAATAGAAACAGAGAATAAATGTCAAACAGTCAGTGATGCAGCTTTGATGCAACACTAATAATAGTAATAATATTATTGCGGTTGAAATAAAAACACTTTTTTGTGTTTGTGTTACTGTTGTTGTAATTTAAAGTGGCGGCTTTGTGGCTGAAAGATGAAAACCATCGGCACCATCTTTAGAAAACCACTGGAGGAAATTCGATAACCACTCAACCGCTCTGCGAAGTGATGGAGACTCACTGTGACGTCACCGTGACATCACTCCGTCATCACTCTGACATCATCAACATCATCGCATATCTCACGTCGTCTTTTGATGCTCCTCCTCTGCAGCGGAACAGAAAGTAACGGAGGTCCCTGAAAGCATCGCTCACCTTTGGAATTGAAGATTACAGATCTTTACTTGTCAATTACAGCTCCTGGCCATGTCCTTCCTCAGATATCTGTAATTAAGTTCACTAGTGAAAATGATGTTGCAGATATTTCAATCAGGAATTCAGAATCACCATCACTTCATCTGGAGTTTATAAAAACAGACTGTTAGTGTGAGTGCAGATTGAGAGGAAATCTACGGTGGCTGACGAGGGCAAAAAACGCTGCAAACACAGAAACAATGCAAAACCGAAAACACACAGACAAATAAAACAAATGCAACAGTAAAAATAAACAAATAAACTAGGGCTGTCAAACGGGGGGGGGGCGGCGCAGCAGGGACAACTCCATGACACTACTGTGAGTGCTTTAGGACGGCTGAGAATGTGAGAAGTGGACACTGTTACAGAAAGTTTGAAAGTTGAAGAAAGCAAGGTGCCAGGTTTTGGAACCACATCACTGATCAAACAGTCAAGTGATGCAGCTAAGTTGATGCAACACTAATAATAATAAGATAAGTTCAGGCTGCAGCCCCTGAACTGGGCTGTAACACACACAGCTCTAGCTCCAGAGTCACAGCAAGAACACCACTCTAACCAGTTCAATCAAACCACTAGTTTGAAACAACGCTCAAAACAAACACAGCTCACAACTAAGCATACAAAGTTCGGTAGCTTAATGCTAACATATATGAAATCTCATAGACAGGCTAACAGTATCTCAGCATCGGCTATTTGCCATTCCTCGTCCTCACGGGTAGAACAGAAAGTAACGGAGGTCCACTTTCAGAGGTTTACCGCTGCCTGGTTAAACTCTTTTTATGAGACTAATGTTGGTCTCATTGATTAAATTTAACAACTGTGGTGGCAGTGGCATTAGTTTGTTTGCATCATCATCAGGACCATCAGGATCATCTGGGCTCATCGCTTCATTCTTCTGAAGGCTTTATAAAAACAGCCACCTGCTGGACTGGAGGAGCCACAGTCCAGATTCCGGAAATCTCCGGTCCAGCAGACAGATGACAAAATGGGCAAACACAGATTAACAACGAAAAAAAAGTTATTGTTTTTTTAAAACAAATGCAACAGGAAAAATAAACAAATAAACGCTTCAACTGAGAAATTCTGCAATCACAGAAATGATGCCGAACCAAAAACATACAAACAAACCCCAGAAAAGGGCGTTGGCCCTCGTCATCCACCGTAGAAATCTAATAACAAAACAAAACAAAACCTTTGGTCAATAAAAAACCTGTTTTATTAAAGCTGTGCAGATTGTCAGATATAAATGAAAATGAACTGATTAGTCAGTCCATTGAAATCTAATTCAGGATTATTCTAACTGATCAACCGATATGTAAGAAATCTTTTATTTCATGTACTGTACAAACACTACGTCTATTTAATGTAACGTCCTGCTGCTGTTATATTTCTCGTCCATTTGCATCATTCGTCCGTGTGATTTGGTGAAGAGTCTCCTGTGATTTATCTTTTTCTTTGTAATGTAATTTAATGTGGGAGAAGCCAAAGACAAATTTCCACTAAGGTGGACACTAAGCACAAACACATGTAGGTTTTTATTGTTGCCAGGTTGTAAAATACAATTTCCTTTTTTTTTGGCAGATCTAAAGTTTGATCAGTGTTTTATCATTGGATTAAAACAGGTTCACCGTCTCCGGCTCAAACTGTTTCAGTGTTATATAAATAAATAGGTTCAGTATAAATGTGGAACTGTCAAACGTCATTTCTATCAGGTTTTTTTTTTTCAAAACTTCCTTTTGCCAACTTCCTCTTTTTTATTCCATTGTTTTTACAGTTTCGTCTATAATAAATAAACTCAGAGCGACCTCGGACTTCAACTCAGCGGACGTCACCTCCGTTATTTGTTTATAGAGTCACTTCCAAATATGTGACGTGATGGAAACTGAACTCAAACTCTTCTTTATTTTGTATTATCTTGAAAACCTACTTCATATCCTCCGCTCTCTGCTGAGGGAAACTCGACTTGATTTCCTCCTGTGGATCAATTAAGTTTCTGATTCTGACTCTGAAGTGTGTGATTGGTCAGTCGGTTGCAGCTTCAACTGATTTAAAGGGATACGTCAACATTTTTTTTTCATGTCTTGCCTCACTCCAGCAGATAGACGCCATCCTTTCCACTGTGTGTGCAGTAACAAGGGAGATACAGGCAGAGCTGGAGCACCGCTAATTAGCTTAGCTCAAACACAGCCTGCCTCCACCTAAAGTAGCTAATTAGCTTAGCTCAAACACTGGAAGTGTATGGATAGTGTTAGCCTGCCTCCACTTAAAGTAGCTAATTAGCTTAGCTCAAACACTGGAAGTGTATGGGTAGTGTTAGCCTGCCTCCACCTAAAGTAGCTAATTAGCTTAGCTCAAACACTGGAAGTGTATGGGTAGTGTTAGCCTGCCTCCTACCTGAGCTGAAATCAGCATCAGAAGCTGATTTCATTTTAGCTCTAAACTCTGTAAATATTTCACTTTATCAACATTTCAAACATGTTTAGGTGAGAAAGTAGCCGTTTAGATCAGCAGTGTGTCGTTAATTTGTCTAAATACCAGCTGTTTACTATTTCGTTCAGATGAATTCGGCGCTATTCAAGCTAGCCGTTGTGACCAACACACTTCCGGTTGCTTTCACAAAATAAAACACCTGTTGCCCTTTACATACAGAAAACCATGACGATAGAATTTGTGCTTTTACTTTGAAACAGGAAGCTAACCTACCCTCGATGTAGCTAGCTTGAACCAAAATAAACCGTCTTTTCTTGAACCCTCCGTTTTGACCGATCTGACCGAAGATCGGCCGCTGGTTTCTTGTTTAGAGTTGCTGAAGAGTTTCTCTGATGACTTTAGGTGGAGGCAGGCTAACACTACCCATACACTTCCAGTGTTTCCAGTACTTTTGAGCTAACCCATACACTTCCAGTGTTTGAGCTAAGCTAATTAGCAGTGCTCCAGCTCTGCCCGTATCTCCCTTGTTACTGCACGCACAGTGGAAAGGATGGTGTCTATCTGCTGGTCACGGACTCTGGAGTGAGGCAAGACATGAAAAAAAAGGTTGTCGTATCCCTTTAACAGACTCACTCGTGTTTAAAGGTGTACCGAAAAGAACATTGAATTTGAGCCCACTCTGGGTCATAAAATTAGTGTAAAAACTCGATGTAGGCCAAACTTTGTGCAAAATTTTTGAATATCCCGCCCGCTCGATAACGACCAATCAAATCTGTTTTCCTCACTCGGGTAAACTCATGTAGCAGCTTGTGACACCTCGGCGCGACAAACGGCCATTTCTGTACACCTTTAATAGCTTCAAACTTGCAGAACAAAAGCAGTGTTGCCTCATTAGTCTTCGAGCGGCCGGCGGAGACACGATCTGGTGAAATGTGACGATGATGATGGGATGTCAGTGAACTACAACACTGAGTTACTGCTCTACGTCCCCTCCCACTGTAGAAAACCTAATTTACAGGTTTAATTGCGGGCGTGTGCGCGGCGGCGGCGGCCGGGTCCACACCCCGCTGCCTGGATGACTTGCAGTAAACGGAGCCTGACTGGAAAAAACTCACAAAGTGCTTCCTCTCTCTCTCTCTCGCAGGCCGAGCCTGTAAACTAATGCTAAGTGACAGCGGAGACGGTTCAAATCTCATTTCCCCCACCCCCCCCCTCTCCATCTCGTCCTCCCTCCCTCTGAGCTCTCAGAGAAGAGATGGGGGCAGAGACAGGAAGTGGTTGCAGAGAGAACAATAATTGCCTCGTGTCGGGAGTCGAGTCCACTGGACAGTTAAAAGCTGAGGAGCAGGAGTGGATCCTCGCTGCTCCGACTCCACACACTGGTCCTCGAACGCACCACGAACACCTTCACACGCCGCATCCTGGCATAGGCTACAGCGAGCCAGCCAGCGAACGAGTACATTCTATTGGTTCAGAATCCAAACCAATCAAATTATTGAGGGATGTAAACAAACTACTGGAGCTATTTTTTTAGATTCCTGACATTTCCTGGTTGCCGTTTTGGACATCTTGGAGTATTTTAATTTATTTTATTTCAATGCAATTCTCTCATATTATCCCCTCTCGGCTAACTAGAAAATAATTAATGCAAAACTGCTGATGTTTTTCATCAACAGTCTCTGTATTTCCCTCTAAAACAACTCTGTGTGGTAACGTTGTGTTATTATCTCATAGCGTGGTGAATGTGCAGGTCACAACTTGTCCACCAGAGCGTTGTGGAGTTGTTGGATTGTGTATTTGATGAGTTTGATGAGTGAAACCAAGAAATCCCATGAGCCTCCGTAGCGTAGCTCTGAGCAGCTCACGGCTCTGCTCTGCCGTTCTAAAAATAGCTTGCATCGACTATAGGGATTATGGTGATGGGACAGTTTGACTAAATGTTGAACTATCCCTTTAAGTGTTATAAACATGGGAGGCTGCAGAGGCGACACACTGACACAGTTTCCTCTCTGTCCGATAAATCCAGAGTTGGGATGTTCAACTCCTGCTCCTCCTTCAACTCAATCAGAAACTCAACAGAATCCAGGATTTGGATTATAACACGTTTGGTCTTTTTGATGGAGTTTGGACAGTGTTGTTATAAAATATGCACTCCGACCCTGCAGGGGGCGCTCTGTGGAGAAAACAGCCACCAACAGTGAAGAAGTGACCGGACAGAGGTCAGCTGAATCTGATACAGACAAATCTGTTTTTGAAATGAGACTGATAAAGAAGCCGAGTGGATCAATGACCTTCTGTCCAGGGAAGGACCACACACACACACACACACACACACACAGGAACAGACACACACACACTGTTGTGTTCTCACCACAGCATCCAGGAACTTGACGCAGCGTCTCAGCTCCGGTCTGGTCTCACAGAACTGTCTGAACAGCAACCGACCGATGGGCTGACGCTCACACAGACTGCTGTAGTCCTTCTCTGTGGAGACACAGACACACCCATCAATCAATAGATAGATAGATAGATAGATAGAATGATAGATAGATAGAACGATAGAACGATAGAATGATAGATAGATAGATAGATAGATAGATAGATAGATAGATAGATAGATAGATAGATAGATAGATAGATAGATAGATAGATAGATAGATAGACAGATAGATAGATAGATGTGGTGGTTGTTGGAGGAGGGGGGGGGTTACCTGAGTTCACCTGCATAACAATAATAAAACAAAAACACGGCCATAAAGACAAAACAACAGCAGGTAAAAAGTCAGATTTGCATCTGTGACTCCAGTCGATGCAAATCAGCTCAGGAAGCTTCAGGCAACAAGCAAATGTTGGACTGATGGAGAAACAGGTGAGTGAGGTCACAGGGGATGACGTCATCACCATGACAACCATACATCACCTGAGCTACACTCGCCTGCTCAATGCAAAACTATATTTAAAAAAACCTGCAGAAATGCTCCTGAAGTCGCTGCTGGTCTTCAAACCGAGATGTGCATCCTCCTCCTCCTCCGCTCAGACACTCCCTGCCCCGGCGCAGTAAATAATGGGTGGAGTGCCCCTTTAATTGCTGGAGGAAACAACTCGGTGTGTTGCGTCTTATCGCTGCAGAAGGAGCCATTTCCTCTGGTTGACACACAGTGACTGATGGTAACTGATGCCTGCTCCTCTTTGTTGTTTCTGCTCTACTTATCTCCAAAACACCACGACGACGACAATGACAAAGTGTGGAGGGAAAACAAAAACAGAGAGGAGTGAGACATCTGAACATCAAAGCTGGTGTAGGAATCCCTCCGCTGTTATTCTATGAAAAAAACAAAAAGAAACCGACCAGGGGAAAAAAATTAGCCTCACTGGCTCATGGAGAAGATCGCAGGTTCGATCCCACAGCGGCCGCTCAGGCGTGAAATGGAACATCCCCAGTTCTGGGAAACTTTTCATGGTCACGGTCGTGGATCAGTGGAGTTTCTCAATGGACTGAAGGGAACACGCTGTACAACAACACACAAAGGCCGCTGCAGACACACACACACACACACACACACACACACTAACAGGATGATGCCACAAAATAGAGCTGAGATGTACTTTACTCTCCGAGACCCCACACTCACACCCACCGCCCTGCAGCGCCCCCTAAACACTGACAGGATGATGCCAAAATAAAATCGATGTTTGTGTTAAAGTCAAAATAAAGGTCGAGTTTGAAATGTACTTCAAAATAAAGGTAGATGTTTGTGTTAAAGCTCTTCAAAATAAAGGAGTTAAACCCCCACTCAAAATAAAGGTAGATGTTTGTGTTAAAGCCCCTTCAAAATAAAGGTAGATGTTTGTGTTAAAGCTCCTTCAAAATAAAGGTCGATGTTTGTGTTAAAGCTCCTTCAAAATAAAGGTAGATGTTTGTGTTAAAGCCCCTTCAAAATAAAGGTCGAAAAGCTCCTTCAAAATAGATGTTAAAGCTCCTTCAAAATTTGTTTGTTAAAGCTCCTTCAAAATAAAGGTAGACGTTTGTGTTAAAGCTCCTTCAAAATAAAGGTAGATGTTTGTGTTAAAGCTCCTTCAAAATAAAGGTAGATGTTTGTGTTAAAGCTCCTTCAAAATAAAGGTATTGTTTGTGTTAAAGCTCCTTCAAAATAAAGGTCGATGTTTGTGTTAAAGCTCCTTCAAAATAAAGGTCGATGTTTGTTTTAAAGCTCCTTCAAAATAAAGGTCGATGTTTGTGTTAAAGCTCCTTCAAAATAAAAGTTAAAGCTCCTTCAAAATAAAGGTATTGTTTGTGTTAAAGCTCCTTCAAAATAAAGGTAGATGTTTGTGTTAAAGCTCCTTCAAAATAAAGGTCGATGTTTGTTTTAAAGCTCCTTCAAAATAAAGGTATTGTTTGTGTTAAAGCTCTTCAAAATAAAGGTCGATGTTTGTTTTAAAGCTCCTTCAAAATAAAGGTATTGTTTGTGTTAAAGCTCCTTCAAAATAAAGGTCGATGTTTGTTTTAAAGCTCCTTCAAAATAAAGGTAGATGTTTGGGCACCTTGTTGTGCAGGACACTACTTTACTTACTGCATCAGAATAATTAATCTCATTATTGACTTGTCATCAATACTACTATTATTATTGGATGCATTGCCATGACGATGTATGAATCAGCAGCACTTTCACATTCGCCCAGATCGAGTTACCACATCCTTATCTACACTCACAGACGACGGCCTTTATCAATCAAATGGTCGGTGACCACGAAGGAGTCTGATCAGAGAATGCAGTGTCATGTTGTGTATATGCAGGCTGCTGAGTCAGCAGATTCCCTCAGTTCTGTCATGTAAACTTTGGTTTCATGCAGCAGCTGCGTCAATGAGAGATCGAGTTTCTTTTAATGGGCTGAAGATGGAGGAGGAGGAGGAGGAGGAGGAAGAGGAGCATCCACCACGACTCAGGATGTTGAAGTAGTGCATTTGTGCAGAGAAGACGAAGAAGAAGAAGAAGCTCGTGTGCTCAGGACTTCCTGTACGTGCTCGAACCTTGTTATGCATTTAAACACACACAGACTCTGCAGGTTTTTAGTCATACTTAAGATTTTTATAAAGGTACCGTGACCGCGAGGACACTTCTTATCTTTTTAAACTGTGTGGAAATCTGAGGTTTCTGGATAAAAACCATTAAAATCACGATTCTTTGCAGCTGCAAAGGAATTTTAGCCGGAAAAATCAGCAGCAAATTTCACACAGGTTATTTTATGGCTCCAGCATCTTTAATGAGAGACATTCGTGCAGTAAACTTATTGAATATTCAGCATCAGGACAGGAGGAGAGGTTATAAACCTGGCTGTAAATCCTCCAATAGAAGCTCCAGTATTTGTTTCATCGGTTGAACTGACCCGTTTTATATCAGAAAATCTTCTTAAATCATCCTGTTCTCACTGTTTTGAATTTGAATTTTGGTATCATCATATTTTTCTTTCTCATAATTTTCTACTTTCTATATTTCTTGTCTTTCTCTTTTTAAGGAAATGAAAATAATAAATCATCAGGTGGCAGCAACATGCAAACAACCAACATCACAGAAGAGGAAAAAAAATAAAACTAAAGGTCCAAAATTAACGCTGGAGAGTTCAGAGTCTGATCTTCGACACCCGCTGGTCGGACGGACCGGGTCGGATTTTAACGTTCAGGCCTGTTGAGCAGTGGTTCTCAACGTTTTGTACATCAAGGACCTTAAATTTACACAAATCAGACCACGGACCCCCATTGGACCAGATTTAGAAGTAAAAACCAGAAATACACAAATATTTGTTCTGAGACTGAAGAACATTACTTTTTTATACTTTTAAATTAGGGCCAATGGCGGGAATTTTGGAAATATTATAGAGAAATTTCTGGAAAAAAAGTGGTCAAATTTCTCCAAAAACATTTAAACATTTCTAAGAAGAAGTGGTGAAAATTCTCAAAAAAAAGTAAAAAATTTAAGTAAAAAAATGTTTCTAAAAGTAAAGAAAAAAAGTGGTAAAAATTTGTCGTAAAAAATGTTCAAAATAAAAAGAAAAAAAGAAAAAAAATTGGTAAAAAATTTAAGATAAAAAAGTGTTTTTTTTTAAATCTAGAAAAAGTTGTAAAATTAAAAAAAAAACTTTCTTGTAAAAAAATGTTCAAAATAAAAAAGTAAAAATTTTCTAGAAAAAAGTGGTAAAATTTCTAAAACAGAAAAGTTATTAAAAAAAATAAAAAAAATAAAAAAAACAATCTAGAAAAAGTGGTAAAATAATTTATTTATTTATTTATTTTTTAACTTCTAGAAAAAGTGCTTAAGTTTCAAGAAATAAATTGTGGACCCCTTCAGATCTCTCAGAGACCCCTCGCGGTCCCCGGACCCCTCGTTGAGAACCACTGCTGTTGAGAACTGTAGCAGGAACGGAGCAGCTTAGAAAGGACTCAAACAGGCGATCGTGGGCTTTGAGAGGTTTCGTTCATTCACAAGAACTTGTTGCATAAAACAGAAACAAACCCGACTTCTACAGTATTTGTGAATCTGCAGTGATCATCTTGACAGTGAGTCGAGTCATCCTCAACCTGCTGCTCTGTTTGCTCTGAAACCGTCCAGACCTGGAGGCTAATGATGACGTCATAGGTGGATCAGAACTACGGTGACCGGAGTGTGTGATGCAGCGGCTGCGTCAGGACCGCGTTGTGTTTTCAGACAGATGTAGATGTTGTTGTTGTTGTTTTGTGTTTCCTGTGCATAAAAAACTGTCAAAGCTCAGTGAAGAAAAAAAAAAACACACAGTTGCACAACTCAGAAATGTTGTGTGTTGCTGATGGACGTGTAATGATCCCATGTGTGATTCAGCGTTCACGCGTTGGGAGGAACGACCTGCTCACGACGGAGGAGGAAGTCGATGGTTTCCTGAACGTTTCTCAAGACTCGACTCCCACACACACACACACACGCACACACACACACACGCACACACACACACGTTTCAGAAAGAAAAACAAAAAAAGCAGTGGAGCTGAATCATAGCTGAGCTCGTCTTCCTCTCTGAGATCTGCGTCTCTGAACCTCACACCTTCTCATCCTCGTGCAGGTCTTTAAACTTTCCTTTCCTTCCTGGACGCCGTTCGGCCTCGTTGTGTGTTTTCAACTTCCTGTCTCACAGCTTCTCTCTTTCCGACGACGCTCATTCAAATCAGCTCTGATTTGAATGAACGATGCCTTCCAGGGAAGAAGAAAAAAAACAAAAAAAAAACAACCTTCAGTGCGACATAAATAAAAAAACCCATCACGGATTATCAACTTGATCTCACGTGCAGAACACGTTTGCATCGGAAAAGAGGAAGTGAGTCAGGATGATTCCTGTTTCCACACGTATTTTAGGAAAATTCAAGAAAACAGATGAAAACTTCACGTCTCGTGTTTGTTGTAAAACGGCGGCGAGACTCCGACACCTGCCAGCGACGCTTCACCGCGTAATCGCATTTACAATGTACTTTACTCTCCGAGACCCCACACTCACACCCACCGCCACCGCAGCGCCCCCTAAAGGTCGATGTTTGTGTTAAAGCTCCTTCAGAATAAAGGTAGATGTTTGTGTTAAAGCTCCTTCAAAATAAAGGTAGATGTTTGTGTTAAAGCTCCTTCAAAATAAAGGTAGATGTTTGTGTTAAAGCTCCTTCAAAATAAAGGTAGATGTTTGTGTTAAAGCTCCTTCAGAATAAAAGTAGATGTTTGTGTTAAAGCTCCTTCAAAATAAAGGTAGATGTTTGTGTTAAAGCTCCTTCAGAATAAAAGTAGATGTTTGTGTTAAAGCTCCTTCAAAATAAAGGTAGATGTTTGTGTTAAAGCTCCTTCAGAATAAAGGTAGATGTTTGTGTTAAAGCTCCTTCAAAATAAAGGTAGATGTTTGTGTTAAAGCTCCTTCAAAATAAAAGTAGATGTTTGTGTTAAAGCTCCTTCAAAATAAAGGTAGATGTTTGTGTTAAAGCTCCTTCAAAATAAAGGTCGATGTTTGTGTTAAAGCTCCTTCAGAATAAAGGTAGATGTTTTTGTTAAAGCTCCTTCAAAATAAAGGTAGATGTTTGTGTAAAAGCTCCTTCAAAATAAAGGTAGATGTTTGTATTAAAGCTCCTTCAAAATAAAGGTAGATGTTTGTGTAAAAGCTCCTTCATAAATAAAAAAACCCATCACGGATTATCAACTTGATCTCACGTGCAGAACACGTTTGCATCGGAAAAGAGGAAGTGAGTCAGGATGATTCCTGTTTCCACACGTATTTTAGGAAAATTCAAGATGAAAACTTCACGTCTCGTGTTTGTTGTAAAACGGCGGCGAGACTCCGACACCTGCCAGCGACGCTTCACCGCGTAATCGCATTTACAACAATTAAATCAAATAGCGTTAAGTTTTGTTTGTGTTAAAGCTCCTTCAGAATAAACTCCCATGTTTTGTTAAAGCTCCCTTTTTCAAAATAAAGGTAGATGTTTGTGTTAAAGCTCCTTCAAAATAAAGTTTAGATGTTTGTGTTACCTTCAAAATAAAGGTAGGTTTGTGATTAAAGCTCCTTCTGGAATAATGCTGTAGATGTTTGTGTTAAAGCTCCTTCAAAATAAAGGTAGATGTTTGTGTTAAAGCTCCTTCAAAATAAAAGTCAGATGTTTGTGTTAAAGCTCCTTCAAAATAAAGGCGATGTTTGTGTTAAAGCTCCACAAATAAATCTTTAGTTAAACTCCTTCAAATGTAGATTTTATTTTAAAGCCTCGAGGCAAAAAAACATCTGTCTCCTTCAGAATAAAGGTAGATGTTTTTGAGAATCTGCTTCAAAATAAAGGTAGATGTTTGTGTAAAAGACTCGTTTCAAAATAAAGGAAAAAGTTTGTGTAATTGTTCAAAATGGGATGGAAGATGTTTGTGCAAAAGGTCAGTTTCAAAATAAAGTTAGATGTTTGTTAAAAGTCACATTTTTTCAAAATAAAGGTAGATGTTTGAGTGTCCTTTAATAAAAAAACTGGAATTTTCAACTTCCTGATATCAGTCAGACCCTAGAATAAAAAAACTGAATAAAATATTTGTCTACCTGCAGCAAAAACAGTAACAAACCCAAACTATTTGAATAAAACAAAAACAAGATTTGAATACATATAAATATATCTGACAGAGTTGTAAACAGGAGTTGTAACGCTCCCTGAACAATAAGGAAAACTTTTGATACATCTGACTATTTATCATCTTCATCAATAACTATAACCTGTTTTGTTTTAATATACATGGAAATCTAAAAAGTTAAGTTATAACAGATTTAAAATGTCTTATGGAAACAGTAAAATCTGATTAAATGTCATGAATTTGGACCAACATATTGTTGTTACTCATTTCTTTCTTGCAATTCCATGTAAAAATGACTGGAAACAACTTAAAATGCGAGAAATGTACATTCAATACATCCATTTGATGCAGCGTCGTTATGCACAGATTTGTATTGGATTTAAAGCTCTTAGATGGAAATGCTTCACTAGCATTAATATTCATTAGCGATCTTGAGATAATTTGATCGACAAGTGGAAACAGAGCGAATGTGTTGCTGCTTCAGGTTCAGCTTCTAGTCCTTTTAATGAAGAAATGAGAAAATTGTCTGTAATTGTTTATAATGGGATGTTCATTTTCTCTTTTGAGGTCAGTTTCAACATCAGTCCAGGGACAGCAGATAAAAAATACATTTTTTGCCTCCGGTTCATATTTGAGTGTCTGTTAAAATGATTTTTTAATGTGCATTGTCCCTGATTATTTAAATAAATAAATAAAAGAAGAAAAGGAGAAAAACAAACAAACGAGTTTCCAGGATACAGAACAAATTTAAACTTTTTGAATAAAACATCTCAAGATTTGAATACATATAAATATATCTAACAGAGTTGTAACGCTCCCTGAACTTGTATCATCTTCATTAATAACTATTCATCATCTAAAAAGTTAAGTTATAACAGATTAAAAGTCATGAATTTGGACCAACATTCCGTGTTAAAGCATCAGTTGTTATCATTTCATTTTGTCAATTCCATGTAAAAATGACAGGAAACTTTTAAAACCGAGAAATGTACATTCAATACATCCATTTGATGCAGCGTTCCAGGTAACCAGATTTGTATTGGTTCTCAACGTGGGGTCCTTAGATGGAAAGACTTCACTAGCATTAATATTCATTGAAATTTGAGAAATTTTTTCGACTTTTGGATAACGAATGTGTTGCTGCTTCAGATTCAGCTTTAGTTTTTTCATGAATTTTAAAAAATTTGAGTCATTTTTTTTTTTGGAGAATTAAATCATTTTTTTTATAATTACATTTTTTTGAGAATTTCAAATTTTTTATTTTTGAGAATTTTTTTTATTTTTGAGAATTACAATTTTTTTGAGAATTTCAAAAGTTTTTTTTCCCTGATTATTTAAATAAATAAATAAAAGAAGAAAAGGAGAAAAAAAAAAAATTGATTTTTTTTTTCCAGGATAAGAACAATGATTTATAATTGAGAATTTAATAATTTTTTTGAGAATTTACAACTTTTTGTAGATTTTTTTTTTTTGAGAATTTTTTTAACCACTTGTTCTTACAAATGTTTAACATTTTTGGAGAAATTGTACCACTTTTTTCCAGAAATGTCTCTATAATATTTATAATATTTCCAAATATTTCCAAAAATTCATGCCACTGGCCCTAATTTGAATGTACAAAGAACAAGTATTTCTGGTGTTTGCTTAAAAAATTTGTCCAATGGGGGTCCATGGTCTGATTTGTGTCAATTTCGGGGTCCTTAATGTAAAAAAGGTTGAGAACCACTGACCTAGGTAACCCGTAGCTCGTGTTTTTACCGTCCTGTTGCCTGTGAAAGTCAACGGCCACTCATAACTTCCGACCCGTGAACTCGTACCAGATTGAACTGGTATGACTTCACAGGAAGGAAAAACACAAGTTAGGAGTTTCCTTGAACGCACCATGAGTTAGCAGCCCCCGCCCTCGTCAGGCATCTATTGGTCCTCGTCCCTACGTCACCACATTCACGATGCAGCGATGCATCCCTTGGCTGCACACACAGCCCTTCATGCCGTTCTCTCTCCTCATTGGATAACACTTGTATCTCACAAGGAAAGTTTTCTCCTGGTTTACAGCAGAGCAGAGTGACGGAGAGACCAGACACTCTATGGAAGTGATGCTGACCATGGAAAATAGGAACATTTAGGACTTATATCAATAAAAACATTCCGCTGATATCTGCTTTAAAGAGCCTATTTGTTCCTTATAGAGCCACAGACACACGACGTCGTGCATAAGCTGATCCTGAGGAACCAGGAGGAAGCGACCACGTCTGTCCTGCGGCGCCATGCTGCGTTTTATCATGGGTCATCATCGGCCCCGGCCTCAGCGCAGCCGTCGCTGCTGCTGCTGCTGCTGCTGCTGCTGCTGCTGCTGCTGCTGCTGCGATGGACGTCGGAGGAACAATGTGTCCTGTGTGTTTACTCTGCCCGCCGCCGCGGCCTCAGCGCCATGTATGGACGTACACAGCAGCACGCCATGACAGAGCCTCCATACATAAACACAGCGCCGGTGGAGCTCATGCTGTAAACATCTTGATAGTGGCGATATTTTACATCATACTGACATCACATGTTACTATACTTAAGTATAGGCGGGGGTCAAACCACTTGACTGGTTTACGACAGTCTAAAGACAAACATGAGCCTTGTTGGCTGCGATAACATCTGGTTCTGTAGCGTCTTCCTACGGGGTCAGAGGTCAGGTCGGTCGGGGCCGTCCACCACAAACTGAGGAAACACAACCTCAAAGGCTCCAAAACGTCCATGTCATTTATCTTATTCTAGTCGGATAAAGATCTCTCAAAATTAACTCTAAGTGGTTTCCTACAGAAAAAAAGGGTTCACTTTAAGATATTGCATTAGTATATTTAATAACACGCAGTACTTTTATAATCTAATTATGACTGTCGATGGTTAATGGAAGTCAGCTGCTATTATGTCATTTCTAACGACTTAACCAGCTCTAAAGTTCTTGGTATCTGATGAAAGAGGCAAAAGCAACACTCACGACTGCACCTTGAGCTTCACACGCCAAGATCCTGACAGTCCAGACACACAACAACAACAACAACAACAACAACAACAACAACAACAACAACAACAACAACAACAACAACAACAACAACAACAACAACAACAACAACAACAACATGATTTGATGTTACTGTTGAACTGTGTTCCTCCACCGGCCGGAGCGCCACGTGGTCCCGGCCGCCATCACGTTTTACTGCTTGTAATGATCTAATTAAATGGTTAATCATTCAGCAACGCAAACAGACGCACACACAGACTCCCACAGGTTGATGCGTCAAGTAGAAAGAATATATGACTGAAATTGTAAAGGGATCGGTCATCGTTTGAACCGCCACGCCGGCTAAAGCTAAAGCCCTTTTCACTGTCATTTGATGCAGTTGATTAACTGAGACTGTCCACGTACAATAAACTAATAAAATAAAAAATAAAAAAGGCTACAGCGCCGCAGAGGCCTCAGTGCAGAAGAACTGAGCCAGAGCTAATGGCGCTAACCACTAAGCAGGTTCCTGTTTCTAACACACGCGGCGTCGCTGACACCCTTGTGTCGGAAGTCCAGGAATCATAATCAGAGCTTCATAAAAAACAGGATGTTGTCTTTTCCCGGTTGCATCTGAAGCCTCGTCGCGCGGCTGTGATGCAACCGGTTTCTAAAAGCAGCCGCTGACGGACGGCTCTGGAGTTCTGTTTCTGAGACCATGTGCCCTGTGTGTGGCGCGCAGCAGCCGCACAACAAGCAACAAAAGAGCCGTTGTGCGTCGGTCCCAAGGTCATCATCAGCAGAGCAGCTCCCGGCGCTCCGGGTGAGGTGCGAGGGATCTTAGATATGTGTGAAGGGCAGCAGAAATAGAAAAACAAACGACCTCAAGGTCGTTAATCATCTCCAACCACAGTCGCCTGAACTGACTTTATCGAAACAACAAAAACTTCCATACAAACCGCCTGCAGAGACGTCCTTACACCGCTCGTCCCATGATCTCATCCACCAGGACGCTGCATCGTCTCCTCTGGGCATGACGATCCCTCACCGGCTTCCCAACAACCAACGCACCAAGTCTTCGTCTCTCTGTGCACGGCAGCCAGTCGCAGCTTCACCACACAGTCACACACTGGTTTGTATGAAGCTAAAGAGCTGCACACGTTTCCAAGAACAACAGTAAATATCATGTGAGCGGCCGAAATTTAAAAATAGCACAGAAGACAAAGACCTGAGGAACAACAACAGCAACGACCAGCCCGACGGCGGAGCGACGGCAGCGAGACGGCAGCGAGACGGACACTTCTTACATCTAACGTCTTTGATGAAAGAGTCCAGAACGCTGCTGTGACTCAGTGCATTAACCTCACAGGACGATGAAAACTAAATGTTAGTTAACATTCATCAATCAACACTCGCTGTTGAAACCGGCTGAGTTTGGATCAGCTGCCAATTTACGGCTGGATAATATGGGATTTTTGGGAAGTAAAGAAATTCTGATAACAGATTATAATAATATTCACATGTTTTTTTGTGTTCAAATGACACTTTTTACTCATTAACAGTAACTCTATTGTGAATACTCTGCAGTAAACTCTTGGAAATGACCCAAAAAATAAACAAGAAATAACTATAAATAACAAATAACCACAAACCAAATGAACACAACATTGTTTTTTTTCTAGTGGTTCAACCAACGTTAAATGTTAAGAGTTCACATCAGCCAGTGCACATACGCAGGGCTTAAGGCTTAAATCAAATTAAAAATTAAATCAAATTGGTCAGAACCTCACGTTTATAAACAAATCAGTCAAATCAGAGGACAGATTAAAACAATTAAACTACCAGAAGAAGTAAAACACCTCACAGGAAGGTCAAAACCACAGGAAGCTGCACCATAAAAGTGAGTTTTTAAAGGTTCAGACCCACAAACTGACTCCTAAAGGTCCAGGTCCACGCAGGGTGGCATCATAAATGGTAGGATTTATGTTTATTTCGGGCAAGGGATGTAAAATAATTCAAGTAACAAGATAAATTTACAATTAAAATTGTGTGAAATACATTTTTAATTCCAGGAGGCTTTTAACGAGGAACTTAAAGGAGATCTCAGTTTCATGTTGGGTTGTGAACTGGTGCGTAGGGAGAAGACGCCGCGGAGGGTTTTTCTTTTACAAGAGATCAATAAAGGCTTAAAATCTATTCTAAGACTCAGTGGGAATCAGTGCAGGGAGGCTGAAAGAGGAGTGATGTGGTTGCGGTTAAAAGCCCGGCAGCAGAGTCTGAAGACGATCAATAGATTTCTGAGTAAGACGAGTAAAAACACTGCAGCAGCGAGCGATGAGCGATGCACGCCTGATTAGATTAAAAACTGTCTCTGTGTCTTTAAATGTCTTTTTGTTTTTTTTTAAGATATGATTTTAAAAACATTTCTGCGATTATAAAAACATGATTGTGCAAAGTTTTGTGGTATCAGAGAGCGGAGAGTTTTACTGCAACAGGCTCGGAGGCAGCAGCCGTCTGATTGGTCGATTACTCTTCAGCCAAATTAGGATCGTCTTTCTCTCTTTGTCGTCAGATATCGATACAGTCTCATGCAGAAGTTTGGGCTTTGGTTAAAAATGTCTGTTAATGTGGACAGTTCATCATGTGGAAGATCAAGCGATCTCCAAAAGACATGAAGTTAAAGGGATAGTTCAACATTTTGTCAAACTGACCCATCACCATAATCCCTATAGTCATAGCAGTATAGGTTCGTCGGTGCAAGCTGCTTTTAGAACGGCGGAGCAGAGCCGTGAGCTGCTCAGAGCTACGCTACGGAGGCTCATGGGATTTCTTGGTTTCCCTCATCAAACTCATCAAATACACAATCCAACAACTCCACAACGCTCTGGTGGACAAGTTATGACCTGCACATTCACCACGCTATGAGATAATAACACAACGTTACCACACAGAGTTGTTTTAGAGGGAAATTCAGAGACTGTTGATGAAAAACTGTCCCTGAAGGCAACGTGCATCAGAGGTTTTGCATGAATTTCCCTCTAAAACAACTCTGTGTGGTAACGTTGTGTTATTATCTCATAGCGTGGTGAATGTGCAGGTCACAACTTGTCCACCAGAGCGTTGTGGAGTTGTTGGATTGTGTATTTGATGAGTTTGATGAGGGAAACCAAGAAATCCCATAATGAGCCTCCGTAGTGTAGCTCTGAGCAGCTCACAGCTCTGCTCCGCCGTTCTAAAAATAGCTTGCACCGACAATTAAAGGTAACAAACCTACTGCTATGACAGTAGTGGGCCAATTTGCCAAAATGTTGAACTGTCCCTTTAAACGTGAAACACTCTTTATCAATATGTGTATTATTTTAGTTTTCTACATGGAACATATCATTTAAAATGTAAATGAATGTGTCATCTGTAACTTCACGTCCTTTAGAGATCATTTCATTTCTTCTACTTGATGAACCACCAGCTCCGACTTCATCAATGAACTCAACCGAATGTAAATTCCACTTTCGCTCCCGGCGTCTGATCTCGACCTCTCCTTCTGCTCTGCTGTCATCAAATCAGTTTTCATCTCTGTTCAAACCAAACTGAGTGAACGAGAGGTCGAAGCAGCTACGAAACAATCTCGACCTGCTTCCTCTTTTCTGCAGCGGTGGCTGTTTCCTCTGTGGTGCCACTCGAACAAAGACTGAACATGTGCAGCGAGTTGATTCGCTGTGTGTGTCTGCGAGGAGTCGAGTCGGGACAGATCTGAGCCGCATGTCGATCAGAAGTGAAGAGTCTTTCCACACTTTTTTTCCTGCAGGTTTCAACAGATTTAAAATCTTTTTAAGACGAATACAAACTTGTCCAGACGAGACATAGAAGTACAAAGGCCACGGAGGGAAAACAGGAAACTAGAAAACTAAATAGATTCATTCACATTCGACTGCATGGACGCGTGTGTGTGTGTGTGTGTGTGTGTGTGTGTTTGCTGGTGGCTTTATATTTTTCTCTCCTCTCATGTGACCCAGAGTTCTTCTGACTTGGAGTAAGTACACAATGTGATAAACTACAATCATTAAAAAAGAACATTGTTGCTCATAAAGATGGAAAAAAATTCTGAACAATTTATTTTTTTATTCCTCTTAGAGGAAAATTGTGGTTTAATTTTCACAGTGATGTGTTTGGAAGAGATTGATCAATAAAGTTTTGAGAAGATAAAACACTTCATCTATCAGGAATAAAGGAGGAATGGAGCGTTACACTGATGCTGCATTCAGGTGCAGTCGGACAGACGGCCGTCGGTGACAAACTCGAAGAAGAACTCGAAGAAGTCCAGAGAAAGACGGTAAAACGTGGGTCGGGTAAACAATACGACGTCGCCGTGACAACATATTGAGGCTTGTTTATGTCGTCACCTGCAGCGGCTGTCGTCCGTCTGCTGTCTGCCCGACTTCACCTGAATGCAGCATGAAAAATACGATTGAGTTGCTTGTGATCTACAACCACAACGCTAGATGGAGGAATTCCTACGCAATGTACCTTTAAAAAAATATTTATTCCAACTTAATGGCCAACAGTGTATATAGAATATATATGTATACTGACCTACTGGCAGCCACTTTAGTTCAACATGTTTTATCTGCGTGTTAGAATTAGAATTCTGTTTTGTTCGAGGGCGTGAAACAAAACAAAAACAAAAAAAACTTCCTCCAAAGTGAAAACTTCAGAGGAAGTCAGAGCTTCTTCTTGACTCCTCGTCTCCGTCGGTCGGCGTCGACTCGACTCTCAGGTTGATTCAGTTACTGAGTCCTGGTTTCGGTTTCAGTCCCTGAAGAGACACGAGAGGAGCCGGAGTCTGAGTCCAGCTCAGAGTCCTGACGTCGGTCTGGTCACGGACGAATCGAACGGACGACGAAGACGAAGACGAAGACGAAGACGAAGACGAAGACGAAGACCGCGTCTATTTCTGTCCCGCTTCGCAGAGGAAATGAAAAATCAACACTGACCACTTTGTCTGATGCTTTCATGATGACAACAACAACAATAATGATGATGATAATAATATAGAGGGATGACATCATCTGTGTCCTCATCCCACCACAACACAACACAACACTACACAACACAACACACTGTGTGCTCTGTTCACTGCAGCGTTTGGACCTTAAAGGCACATTGCGACATTTATTTACCTTCTAGAATCAACGACGTACTGTCTGTCAGGACGATTTTCTGCGGATGTCGTCAGTGACAAAGAGGCGACTGAACCAGAGCTTTGGACACGGACACAAATAGAGCCGCGCCGCATCACGCCGCGCCGCATCACGCCGCGCCGCATCACGCCGCATCACGCCGCGCCGAGTAGTAAATGATATATTAATATCCCAGCGGGGGATTTTCCTGCCACACGATGACGAGGATGAAGAGTCATCTGCTCACGCTGACGGGGGAAATCCTTGACATGTGGCACGGTGCAAACCCAGGTTTTACTGTTGAATGTTCAACTGGACACTTGGTGGAAGATTTAACTGATGCCATGGATCATCAGGCTCATTAATGGACTTCATTACAAATGAATCACGCATTTCTGATTTGATCTGATGTTAGAAACGAACAAATGTGTCACTTTATTCAAACGTGGAGCTGCAACAATTCATCGATTCATTGCACAATAATCGATGATGAAATAATCGTCAACTATGTCGATATTCTCTGATTTCAGCTTCTTCAATGTGAATATTTCTGGTTTCTTTGTTCCTTCATGACGATAAACATCTAATCGATTAATCACTGACATAATCAACAGATTAATCGATAATAAAATAGTCGTTAGTTGCAGCTCTGTTTAAAACGGACGTTATGTCTCTGAGTCGTCAAACGTCTGGTTCAGTCTGGTTTGCTGCTGCTTAGAATTATTATTATTTATTTTAGTTTTTTGCATCATCCTGCCAACAAAAAACAAACAGATAAACAAACAAACGGAGCAAACGATGGAGTTCTGTCCGCGGTGTGGGTTTTGCTGCAGGAAGTGAATGTTTTATTGGCCCGGTCGCTCACGGAGACGGCGGTCGCTCACGGAGACGGCGAGGTCGACAGACGTTACAGACCACAGCTCTCAGCTTTAAGTGGCTGCTGAAATTTATTTTCATATAAATGTATGGAAATTTTAAAAAGCTGTAAATGAACAAAAACAATGGAAAAGCCGGAATGATCTCCTGTAACATCTGGGATTTGCATGAAAGTCACATCGTCACGGAAACACTGAGTACGTTGACTGTTCACTGAGCAGCAGCTAAAAAACTAAAACTAACTGGTTCTGGTTCTGGGTCTGGTTCTGGGTCTGGTTCTGGTTCTGGGTCTGGTTCAGGGTCTGGTTCTGGTTCAGGGTCTGGTTCTGGTTCTGGTTCTGGGTCTGGGTCTGGTTCAGGGTCTGGTTCTGGTTCTGGTTCTGGTTCTGGGTCTGGTTCTGGTTCTGGTTCTGGTTCTGGTTCTGGGTCTGGTTCTGGTTCTGGTTCTGGTTCTGGTTCTGGGTCTGGTTCTGGGTCTGGGTCTGGGTCTGGGTCTGGGTCTGGTTCAGGTTCTGGTTCTGGTTCTGGTTCTGGGTCTGGTTCTGGTTCTGGTTCTGGTTCTGGTTCAGGGTCTGGTTCAGGGTCTGGTTCTGGTTCTGGGTCTGGTTCAGGGTCTGGTTCTGGTTCTGGTTCTGGTTCTGGGTCTGGTTCTGGTTCTGGTTCTGGTTCTGGGTCTGGTTCTGGTTCTGGGTCTGGTTCTGGTTCTGGTTCTGGTTCTGGTTCTGGTTCTGGGTCTGGTTCTGGTTCTGGTTCTGGTTCTGGGTCTGGTTCAGGGTCTGGTTCAGGGTCTGGGTCAGGGTCTGGGTCTGGGTCAGGGTCTGGGTCTGGTTCTGGTTCTTGTTCTGGGTCTGGGTCTGGGTCTGGTTCTGGTTCTGAGTCTGGTTCTGGTTCTGGTTCTGGTTCTGGTTCTGGGTCTGGTTCTGAGTCATGGTTCTGGTTCTGGGTCTGATTCTGGTTCTGGTTCTGGGTCTGGTTCTGGTTCTGGTTCTGGTTCTGGTTCTGATTCTGGTTCTGGGTCTGGGTCTGGGTCTGGGTCTGGTTCTGGTTCTGGTTCTGATTCTGGTTCTGGGTCTGGTTCTGGTTCTGGTTCTGGTTCTGGTTCTGATTCTGGTTCTGGGTTTGGTTCTGGTTCTGGTTCAGGTTCTGGTCCTGGTCCTGGTTCTGGGTCTGGTTCTGGTTCTGGGTCTGGTTCTGGGTCTGGTTCTGGTTCAGGTTCAGGTTCTGGTTCTGGTTCTGGTTCTGGTTCTGGGTCTGGTTCTGGTTCAGGTTCAGGTTCTGGTTCTGGTTCTGGGTCTGGTTCTGGTTCTGGTTTTGGGTCTGGGTCTGGGTCTGGTTCTGGTTCTGGTTCTGGTTCAGGGTCTGGTTCTGGGTCTGGGTCTGGTTCTGGGTCTGGGTCTGGTTCAGGGTCTGGTTCTGGTTCTGGTTCTGGTTCTGGTTCTGGGTCTGGTTCTGGTTCTGGTTCTGGTTCTGGTTCAGGGTCTGGTTCAGGGTCTGGTTCTGGTTCTGGGTCTGGTTCAGGGTCTGGTTCTGGTTCTGGTTCTGGTTCTGGGTCTGGTTCTGGTTCTGGTTCTGGTTCTGGGTCTGGTTCTGGTTCTGGGTCTGGTTCTGGTTCTGGCTCTGGTTCTGGTTCTGGTTCTGGGTCTGGTTCTGGTTCTGGTTCTGGTTCTGGGTCTGGTTCAGGGTCTGGTTCAGGGTCTGGGTCAGGGTCTGGGTCTGGGTCAGGGTCTGGGTCTGGTTCTGGTTCTTGTTCTGGGTCTGGGTCTGGGTCTGGTTCTGGTTCTGAGTCTGGTTCTGGTTCTGGTTCTGGTTCTGGTTCTGGGTCTGGTTCTGAGTCATGGTTCTGGTTCTGGGTCTGATTCTGGTTCTGGTTCTGGGTCTGGTTCTGGTTCTGGTTCTGGTTCTGGTTCTGATTCTGGTTCTGGGTCTGGGTCTGGGTCTGGGTCTGGTTCTGGTTCTGGTTCTGATTCTGGTTCTGGGTCTGGTTCTGGTTCTGGTTCTGGTTCTGATTCTGGTTCTGGGTTTGGTTCTGGTTCTGGTTCAGGTTCTGGTCCTGGTCCTGGTTCTGGGTCTGGTTCTGGTTCTGGGTCTGGTTCTGGGTCTGGTTCTGGTTCAGGTTCAGGTTCTGGTTCTGGTTCTGGTTCTGGTTCTGGGTCTGGTTCTGGTTCAGGTTCAGGTTCTGGTTCTGGTTCTGGGTCTGGTTCTGGTTCTGGTTTTGGGTCTGGGTCTGGGTCTGGTTCTGGTTCTGGTTCTGGGTCTGGGTCTGGTTCTGGGTCTGGGTCTGGTTCTGGTTCTGGGTCTGGTTCTGGTTCTGGATCAGGGTCTGGTTCTGGTTCTGGTTCTGGGTCTGGTTCTGGTTCTGGTTCAGGGTCTGGTTCTGGTTCTGGGTCTGGGTCTGGGTCTGGTTCTGGTTCTGGTTCTGGTTCTGGGTCTGGGTCTGGGTCTGGTTCTGGTTCTGGTTCTGGTTCTGGTTCTGGGTCTGGTTCTGGGTCTGGTTCTGGTTCTGGTTCTGGTTCTGGTTCTGGTTCTGGTTCTGGTTCTGGGTCTGGTTCTGGGTCTGGTTCTGGGTCTGGTTCAGGGTCTGGTTCTGGTTCTGGTTCTGGTTCTGGTTCTGGTTCTAGGTCTGGTTCTGGTTCTGGTTCAGGTTCTGGTTCTGGTTCTGGTTCTGGTTCAGGTTCTGGGTCTGGGTCTGGTTCTGGTTCTGGTTCAGGTTCTGGTTCTGGTTCTGGTTCTGGTTCAGGTTCTGGTTCTAGGTCTGGTTCTGGTTCTGGTTCAGGTTCTGGATCAGGGTCTGGTTCTAGGTCTGGTTCTGGGTCTGGTTCAGGTCCTGGTTCTGGTTCTGGGTCTCACCTGTGGTTTGTCGCAGCTCTTCACACAGACTGATGTGAGGAAACTGCAGCATCTGCTTCCACTTCTTGCTCTTTCCTTTTCTGTTTCCTCCTCCTCCTGCAAAAACAACACAACAAAGTTCAGCTTGATAAAAAAAGAAAAGAAACAAGAAACAACAACAACAACAACAGCTGACGGACAGAACTCAGCTCAGATCAGCTGATCAATAACCTGAGGTCGGACGTTCTAGTTTCTGTAGCGATAAAAATAAAGTTGTTTGTTTTTTAGAAACAATCTGCAGAACGGACGAGGAAGTGGAGACGACGTCTGATCAGTGAGAACATCACTTTACAACAATAGAATATAATATAATAATAATGAAGGATGATTTATTTCTGGTGTTGTGTTCAGGTTCAGGGTTCAGGGTGGGAATTTACAGTATGAGGCTAAAATCTAGTGGAAGAGGCGTGTGTGTCTGTGTGTGTCTGTGCTGTGCATGTGTGTGGTTCTGGTTTCTATTTGTGTGTTTGTGTGTTTGTTCTTTGTGAATCTTCATTTTCTGAAGAAGCACACGCACACGCGCACACACACACACACACACACACACACACACACACTGATTCAAGTGTGATCAAGTTCATTCATTCATTAGTTCACGATGAGGCTGCTGTTCAAGTCGCTGCAGGCTCCTGTTTCTCAAGAACCAAGCAGATGAGGAGGAGGGTGGGAAAGTAGAAAACAAAAAAAACAAAAGCTGCTCATCATCATCACACTCATCATCATCATTTATCAGGTAAACATCTACTTCCTGCTCGGCAGCAGCAGCAGATAAGACCTGAGCTGAGCTGCAGTTCTCGCTCTGACACCGACGACGACGTGGTTGTTGATGAAGTTTTGCAGGAAGCAGCTGCTGCAGCTCTGATACGACATCAATATTAAAACGCTTCTTTATTCGGGCTTCGTCTCGTTACGTTCATGGACGTTTAGTTTCCCTTCAGTTACATAAAAGACAACGGACCAATCAGAGCTCTGGAAACAGAACAGTGATATTATTTAGCTACAGCTCGTTAAACAGAAATGTCTGAAGGCATCATTGAGTTAAAGAGTTAATGAGCGGCGGCGGCTAACGAGCTAACTGATGGACGTCACTTCGACCCGTCAGAGTGAAACTAAACATGTATGGGCTCAACAACTCATCAAGCTTCAAACAATGACATCACTTCCTGTGCAGGTTCAGGCGATGTCACTGTTTCAGCTCTGATCGATCAATCAGTGACTCAATTACCAGCGTGAATCAGCCTTTAAAATGTATGTTTTATACTATACTATGCTATACTATACTATAATATATATCATACACTATATATATATATAAGTGTAGTGCCCTTCTTGTTCCAAACCCAAATCAAAGGAAGTCACGGTGCTGATCTGGCGCCGGGTGATGACGTCGTGTGCGTGTGAGAGTCCAAACAAAACTGCAATGACAAACCAATATTTATTGTGAGCAAAATTCGGGCTCCATGCTGCTCGTATGTAATGTCCGTCTTGTACTGAAGCCCTGAAATGCAAAATTGCCCCAAAAAAGTCCATACTTTAAGCTTGTTTGTAGCGGAAGCTCCTCTTCCTGGTTCGTCCAATTTGGTCGAACCAGGAAGAGGAGCTTCGAGAAGCTTCTGCTACAAAAAAAGCTTGAAATATGGACTTATTTAATTTTTTTCAGGACAGTTTCTCCTGTTGGGGCTTCAATACAAGACGGACATTACCCCCTGATAACTCTGAAACTTCTACCAGCCCTTAATCGACAACATGAGAGTGAGTAGATAATGAGTGAAATTTCAATTTTGGCTGAACTATCCCTTTAAACCACCAGCTGCGACAAAAGGATCAATAGGTTTTTATTTATCGATATATATAAAAAGCCATTATAAATAGTTCACCCCCCCCCCCATCCACTCTAACTACACCGTCTCTGTCTGTCTGCAGGCTGCAGCTGGGAGGGGGCGGGGCAGGAGGGGGCAGAGGGGGGGCAGGAGGGGGGGGGGGGGGCGACCAGAGGCTGCATCAGTTCAAGCCATTCAACACGGCGACGCTTGTTTGGCCGTTAGTGACGCCGCTGTGCGATCAAACGCCGTCACAGACACAGTGGATCTATTCCCTCATAACACAGTGTTGTTTTGACCACGAGGCATCACCCCCCCACCCCCCCCTCCGCCCCCCCCCCCACACACACACACACACACACGACGGCCAGCCGAGAGCCGACTGCCGCCGCCGCCGCCGTCCTTCGTCTTCTCTCTGGATTTGCTATTCAAATGGTCCGCGGCGGCCGCCTGCTACTCAAACATGAGGAAAGACTATTATTGTCCCAGGATGCAATGCAAACAAGATATTTTATTTGTGTCCAGGAAACAGGGGAGGAGATAATATCAGGAGCAGAATTACCGCTCGGTTCATCGATGCCGGAGGAGACGAGGCGGCCGACGTCCGTTCGGACCATTAGAGGAAAATGTCAATCAAGACAAAACGGCACCAAAACGATAAACACATGGAATGAGACGGAGCATCAGTCAGTGACTGCGGCGGGTTGAGGACAGAGGTCAGAGGTCACCGTGCTCCTGACACCGTAGAGGAGGAGGTCCAGCCCCAGGTCACACACTGGAACTATGAACTTTCTCCTCTCACGGAAAAGGTTCAAACCAAAGAAGAACAAAAGGAAGATCTGGAGTTTCCAGCTGGACTAAAGGCCTCGGAAAACTGATTCACCACCTGCTTCTCTGGTCTCTTCTGATTTTTAAGTCTGTATGAAGATAAAATGCAGATGCAGTGGAATCAAAGTAGGATTTGGAGTTCCAGGCCAGCCAGATTTACATATAATGGCGGCGGATAGAGTTGATTCGTCCAAAACACACACTATGAAACATCCAGTTACCTCCATCCTGCTGGTCCGTACTGACCCAAGTGTCCTGAGGACAAGACATGGAAAAGTTGTTCTGAAAAATGAATGTGATCCCTGTTTTTATCCTTGTTGCTGCATAGGAGATGTTTGCTTTCAGTTGAAACTTGCCTGAAAAACATCTTGCAGCAAATCTCTGTCCTTCCACAAACGTCAACAGCCACCGGGAGCTCATTACATATTATACAATGGACAAAGACAGTTGAATGCCCGGGATTGTCCTTTAAAGGAGAAGTGCAGTTTTTTTACATCCTGGACCTTATTTTGATTAAAATTATTATTTTCACCTATATAAGTTTGGTGTCATTAGGATCCTTCAGAGATCCATTCTAGGGGCAAAATGGCAGAAAACCAGGTTAAATAACACTTTAATCTGATCTCTGTTTTTATCCTTGTTCATGTCAGCAATATTTTGTAGGGATGCACGGTGGCTGCAGAAAATTTTGTCCGTTTACCGATATCCGAACAAATTTTTCCCAGCAAATCTCATTAATGTGTTCAGAACAACTTTTCCATGTCTTGGCTTCAGGACACTTGGGTCAGTACGGACCAGCAGGATGGAGGCATCTGCATGTTTCATAGTGTGTGTTTTGGACGAATCAAAAGTGAACTCTATCCACCGCCATTATATGAAAACCCGCCACCAGCCGGACCCCCCCTGACCCCCCCCCCCCTTGGAACTCCTGAAGCGTTTTGATTGACGGCTCTGAAGGTTTTCCAGACCCTTCCTTGGCACGACGGTGGGGAGATGATTGGTGAATTATCCATTTTGGGTGAAGTATCCCTTTAACTTCCAGCTTCAGAGTTTACAGCATCAAGCCCTCCACTCTTCTTCTGCTTCTTCTTCTACTCTTTGTGGTGCATGTGCGTGGCAGTGTTACAGCGCCACCACAGGCCGAGTGTGTGCACTACAGTGTGTTGAGGAACTGCAGGTTCATGTGCACAGAGTTGATTATTTATCACAAGTAAAAAAAAACAAAAAAAGCAAATAAAAAGTCAAAATCAGAGTGTCAACGACGTGAACTCTACTGCAGACCCTCCTGCAGCTTTTCCTGCTTTGATACTGAAAGAGGAGCTTTCCGCTGCTTCTCTGTGATAATAAATAAAGGAAGTGATGTTTGTTTTTGTCTCTTCTTCATGGGCCACGTTACCGAGGTCAGTCTGAGAGCAGCGAGCGAGCGGCGAGTCTTAACGCTGACGACGGAGCTCTTCATTAGAAATAAAGGAAAGAACTCATTGCGTAAAAGAGACAAAAAGAGTCATTTTAAAACTTCCTGCTGTTGTCAGTGTCAGTGGTGAAACATGGCGGAAAATTCCCATTTCACAGAATCTACGAGACGCTCAGATCCACGAAAATGTTACGACTTCTCACTAAAGTATCACTAAACAACTGAACAACAAGATGTCAGCTCCACAACAAACAAACAAACAAGTCCTCCGATCTGACTGCAGCTCAGTTACATCATGTTTCTGCACACAGAGGTGAAGCCGGCGGTAACACCTCTGTTGCTTCATCAGTAAACTACAGACCTGCGTCTGTGAGAGAAATGCTGAGTTTTAAAGAAGAACTGTCCAGGATTTTTACCTTTAAAGGACAATTCCGGGCAAATTCAACTCAAGGCTGTTGTATTTAGGAGCAATTAAACTGAAAACCTTCACATTCCTTCTTTTAGACCTAAAATGTTAGGAAAATACAGCCCAGAGTTGAATGCCCGGAATTGTCCTTTAAAGGAGAAGTGCAGTTTTTTTTTAAAATTTCTGCTATAAAATACAGTCGATTTCTCACCCATATAACTTTGGTGTCATTAGGATCCTTCAGAGATCCATTCTAGAGCCAAAATGGCCGAAATGCAGCGTCTAAATAACACATTATCTGCCGCGAAACTCGTTCATGTCACCAATATTTTGTAGGGATGCACCGATACCGATATCCGATATATGTATTTTTCTGTTATGGCCGATAATCGATATGTTGTTTTGTTTTTTTTTAAGTTTCTGAGATGATACATTTTTGTACAGACTGAAAATCATGTAAACTGAATTTTTGAATGTCTTCCTTTATTTTCAGAATGTATTTTACTTCCAAATAACAAGGTTACAGGTGACACATGGCCAAATCCCCCTCCCCCTCCTCCTTCCTCTCCCGAAACAGCAACTAGACGGATATACATCGGTTGTGCATATCGGCCCAAATCTCCTCATCCGATACCGATATGTTAAAAAATGACGAACATCGGTCGATACCGATATCAATGCCGATTTATCGTGCATCCCTAATATTTTGTTTTGAATCACTAGTGCTGTTCTCCTGTGAGTCCTGTTCTTGTCGTCTGGGTCTGTAGGTCGACCTACTACAGAACCATATAATAGTGTATTTACGAGCAGTAGTAAATCCCAGGTAAACAAGCCGGTGAGCCGTGCTGCAGAGATGACATCATCCAGGTCAGAGGTCAGTAGGTCAAGCTACAGAAACAGGATGGCGATAACAGGCAACTCCAGTGGATCATAACAGAATATTGGTGAAATGAACAGATTATGTGTCATTTAGACGCTGCATTGTCTTGGTATATGGACGTACGCGGCTCTAGAATGGATCTAAATATCATCTGAATGATCAGAGTTATAGGGTGAGTAAATGTGTTTTAGATTCGTTAACACTGTTGGACAACACACACACACAGACACACACAGACGGCTGCCTGTTGAACTGTAGTGGTGGTGACTGTGGGCAGAAAATAACCAGGATGTGGTTCATTTGCATATTTGTAAAGATGCAAATTCATCAGCGCTGAACGTGCGACTGAGTCCGCTGTCGGTGAGATACTGCACATATAGATTTATATTTATATAATTACAGTGGCATCATGCAAAAGTCTGTCCTCCTCCCGGTCCGAGCTCTCACTGGTCTCTTAACATCTTATTTTGACTATGTTTTGACTTATGTTTCAGTTTATCTTTGTCACCTTTAACTTCCTGTATCATGTTATGCTTTTGTTTCTATGTTTCAAAGGTTTTGTGTTCTGTCCTTTCATGTTTTGTGTTTCATCTCAGCTACATTGTAAATGACGTTACTCCTCATTATATCTACGAGTTTAAATAAAGGTTATGAATTAAAGTGGAAGATGAAATAATCTCCAAAAACTCTGAAACTGTAGACAACTACAATAATACACTGATATTGATTAAAATATTGAAAAAAAGAGTGTTTCATGTTTAACTTTATGTCTTTTGGAGATCATTTCATCTTCTTCCACTTGGTGATGGTTTTGGCGATGCGAGGGTTAAACCAGTGACCGACACCGTCTCAGCTGCATTTAATTACTCTGAATGACTGAACGACATTTGGTCCCATAATCATAAACGGTAAATCTACACAGGATATTACAACCTGACATGAAGACACAACATTAGTTTGTCAGCTGTGGTTGTTTAATTTTTATCTGAATAAACAACAGGAACATAACGAGGAGGCGTCTCTCTGGCTTTTAACGGCCGATCTCACATCCTTTCATCTTGAATTTGTAATTTATACTGTTGAATAAACAACAGGCAAATTCAACATGTTACTATCATTTTAGGTCTAAAAGAAGGAATGTGAAGATTTTCAGATCGCTCCTGTTTTGCGGTAGCTGCGTCTGTCCCCGCATCGCTACGGCAGCAATGAATGGGAGTGGATGCAAGTTCCGCCGGTTAGCCTGTTTACATCCCTCAAAGCCGCAATTTTTTTCCACAGACAGCGTCAGATGGCGACTCAAACATGTACCGAGGAGTTGATTTTTACTTGTAAGCAAGCCGACGTTGCTTGTAAAACTAGATCTAATTCAAACAAGACCCTGCTGCCGTGCTCGGTGCATTCAGGTGCAGTGAAATAAACACAGGAATATCGACTCTTCACTTGCTTCAAGTGTACATTTTTTCAACAGACAAGGTAGCGACTCAAACATGCGCCGATAAGTTTTTTTTACTTGAAGCAAGTCAAGAGTCGATATTTCTGTGTTTATGACACAAACGGACTGACTGTCACTGAATGCACCGAGCATGGCAAAACTCGGGGAGACTTTGAATTTAATCTAGTTTTACAAGCATGTCGGCTTGCTTGAAGTAAATAAATTGTCTGTCTGTGGAAAAAATTGCAGCTTTGAGGGATGTAAACAGCCAAAGTAGCGGAACTTGCATCCACTTTTGCGGGGACAGATGCAGCTACCGCAAAACAGGAGCAATTAAACTGAAAATCTTCACATTCCTTCTTTTAGACCTAAAATGATAGTAACATACACCCCAAAGTTGAATTTGCCCGGAATTGTCCTTTAAGTGAAATGTATCATTTTAATGAAGTTAAACTAAGTTCAGTGCCATTCGACCGCTTTAAAACTGTAAATTGTCCCTTTTTCATTCTCAAGTACTCTTGCAATTAACGTAAAAAAAAAAAAATGTCAATAAAATGTTTGAAAAAGTAGGAAGACAAAGTTGTGTGAGCAAAATATCTGTGTTAAAGCTCCATATTTTCATCTGTCATCCTCTGGAGGTCGGTATCAGCCAATCAGAAGAGAGGAGGAGGAGGAGTCTTATGATTGGCTGACTGTTTTCTGAGCAGTTCAATTAAAAAAAAAAAAAACAGAGCAGATTTCAAAATAAAACATTCAGAGAAACCAAATCCTGCAAGTTGTTGTTGGCTGGACGGTTGTTCCAGGTGGTGAGGGGGCGTGGCTTAAAGTGATTGCTCTGTTGTGACATCACAAAGTGACAGGAAGTCTTGATGGCTCGTTTTAAGGCTCAGTTTCTATCTACCTTTACACTGTATGGAGCTTTAACACAAACTCCTACCTTTATTTTGAAGGAGCTTTAATACAAACTCCTACCTTTATTTTGAAGGAGTTTTAACACAAACATCTAACTTTATTTTGAAGGAGCTTTAACACAAATATCTACTTTTATTTTGAAGGAGCTTTAACACAAACATCTACTTTTATTTGAAAGCTTTACAAACATCTACCTTTATTCTGATGGAGCTTTAACACAAACATCTACCTTTATTTTGAAGGAGCTTTAACACAAACATCTACCTTTATTCTGAAGGAGCTTTAACACAAACATCTACCTTTATTCTGAAGGAGCTTTAACACAAACATCTACCTTTATTCTGAAGGAGCTTTAACACAAACATCTACCTTTATTCTGAAGGAGCTTTAACACAAACATCTACCTTTATTCTGAAGGAGCTTTAACACAAACATCTGCCTTTATTTTGAAGGCGCTTTAACACAAACATCTAAGTTTATTCTGAAGGAGCTTTAATACAAACATCTACCTTTATTCTGAAGGAGCTTTAACACAAACATCTACCTTTATTTTGAAGGAGCTTTAACACAAACATCAACCTTTATTTTGAAGGAGCTTTAACACAAACATCTACCTTTATTCTGAAGGAGCTTTAACACAAACATCTACCTTTATTTTGAAGGAGCTTTAACACAAACATCTACCTTTATTTTGAAGGAGCTTTAACACAAACATCAACCTTTATTCTGAAGGAGCTTTAACACAAACATCTACCTTTATTTTGAAGGAGCTTTAACACAAACATCTACCTTTATTCTGAAGGAGCTTTAACACAAACATCTACCTTTATTCTGAAGGAGCTTTAACACAAACATCTACCTTTATTCTGAAGGAGCTGTTAAACTCACTATAACATTTAGTTGAGTCCGTTGAACATTACCGGTTGCAGAACTTTGGGTTCTCTCATAAATAAAATAAGAATAAATTATTTCTAATTGTGACAAATTTGCTATTACAGTTTCATATTCATCCCGAGACCAAACAGGACGACAGCTTAAATAACATTTGATCAAATCTAATAAAACCTCTGACTCTGACGGTTCTGTGCTTCTTTTCCTTTTGATGTGTCCTCGTCCGTCTATAATCAGCCACTTGTTCTGACAAAGGTTTGTCTTT
>CM064907.1:1595000-1730000 GCA_030347415.2 Decapterus maruadsi | reverse complement strand
GTTGAACACACGAGTTAACCCGTTCATAACGTTTGAATAAACTCCGGAGTGAGACAGGAAACTTTAAACTGCTCCGGTCGGACATGGAGTTCAGCGCGTCAGAGAGAGGCGGAAATTATATATTTTTTACGTTTAGCCGCAGCATCAAAAGATTTGATCACCGGCCAAGAGGAAGTGCAGTAACGGCTTCTGTCACTCCTCCTCCTCCTCCCGTGTTCCTCCTTCCCCTCCTCCCGTAGGTTAGGCAGCAGGCTCCGGTACCGGGGGAGAGAGGAGCTGTCACATCTCCATCCTTACCTTCCCGTGCTTTCAGCAGCACCGTGTTGGCCACGATGTTCTCCAGCTCCATGTCGATGCTGTCCGAGCACACCGAGCTCCTGGTCCCCCGCGGCGGGTTAAAGTCTCAGTTTCTCCTCCCTCTCCCTGAACCGAGCACCGTCCGTCAGTCCGTCAGTCCGTCCGTCCGTCCGTCCGCCGCCTCCTCCCGCCGCCCAGCTGAGGAGGAAGAGTTCAGCTCCTCGTCCGTCCGTGCTTTGGTTCAGAGCCGTCCGGTGACAGTCCGCGCCCCTCCTCTGCTCTCCGGTCTCCTCCTCCTTCTCCTCCTCCTCCTCCTCCTCCTCCCTCTGTCTCTCCGCCCTGCTGGAGCCCGTGAGAGAGGAGCAGCAACACAGGAGGTCTCACTCTGACAAATAAAAAATAAAGGGGGCAGGAGAACATCATCACACACCACAGACAGAGGTCTCACTCCGCTCCTGTTTTCAGGGTCCAGTTCTGACTTCACACCGTGTTTTTCTGTAAAAACGTGATATTAAAGCGATATTTCACTCATTATCTACTCACCCTCATGTCGGCTAAGGGCTGGGAGAAGTTTCAGAGTCCTTCGTGGCTTCTCCGGGTTACAGCGGGGCTCCGTGCAGCACCGCATGTCAACGGTTGCAAACGGATCCCACTTTTCTTCGTCCAAAAAGACACATAAAAAAAATATCCAAATACCTCCACACAGCTCCTCTGTGATGTCCGCCTCGCATTGAAGCCCCAACATGAGAAACTGTCCGGAAAAAAATAAATAAGTATATATTTTAAGCTTGTTTGTAGAGGAAGCTCCTCTTCCTGGTCCGGCCTAAGTTAATCGCATTGATGCAGGCGCAAATCTCGCGAGATTTGGACGGACCAGAAAAGGAGCTTCTGCTGGAAACAAGCTTAAAATATGTGCTTATTTAATTTTTTCGGGACAATTTCTCATGTTGGGGCTTCAATACAAGGTGGACAATATAGACGAGCAGTACGGAGGTATTTAGATGTTTTTTGGTGTGTCTTTTTTGGACGAAGAAAAGTGGGATCTGTTCACAACCGTCATATGGACGGGAGCCCCGCTGTAACTCAGAGAAGGTACGGAGGACTCTGAAAATTCTCCCAGCCCTTAGTCGACATGAGGGTGAGGAGATAATGAGTGCAATTTGAATTTTGGGTTAACTATTCTTTTAGATTAAACTCTTTCAAATCCAATTCTGAGTATAGTTAATTATGAATAGTTACACGTGTGTGAAAAATTATCACGTCACAGAATTGGCTTTGGTGGTTTTGAGAAAAGGTTCATTGATGTTTCATATGAACAGAGCGACATCTTGTGGTGAGGATTTGAAACAGCCAGACATAATGTTTATAAACTGATAAAGGTATAACATAAAGCAGGAGTGTATTTTACATTCTTAGCTTAGATTTAGCTAAACACACCACAATATGCAACATTAGACGTATGTTATATTAACATTTGTAAACATGAAACATCTGCAAGTGACATAAAGTTGAAAAGTGTTTCTGTCCAGTTTCGAACCAGGGCCTTTCGCGTCCACGCACCCAAACAGTGGAGTTCATTTCTCTTAACTTTTGCCATTCATTCTCTATGGTAGTTCTTATCACTACGGATGTAATATATTTTTGGCCACAAGCGGGGTTTTGGGGGCGCTGTTTCCACATTTTGGTGAAAGTAACCGACTCCCTTTACAGATTACAGCGCCACCATCTAAGAAAGTGATCGTCCAACATATTTTACCACAAACAACAACAATAAAACGTAAAACTTAATTAATCAGGGTCAAATCAGTGGCATAAACTTGAAAAATGAAAAAGTGTTTCCGCCCGGTTTCGAACCGGGGACCTTTCGCGTGTGAGGCGAACGTGATAACCACTACACTACGGAAACTGATGTTCACAGAGGGACAAACATTGTCCTCATATATTACACCATGAGTTAGCCGTTCTGTAAAAATTTACAGGAAATGGCGCCCCCAAAAATCCGCTTGTGGCCTAAAGTATATTACATCCGTAGTGATAAGAACTGAGCTCTACTGTTATTGTTTTAGTGGGGGCGTGGAAGCGAAAGGTCCCGGTTAATAGGTCAAAGAGTTGACGCACTTGTACAATGATGTTCACATAAAGTTTAGTAGTTATACAATTATTTTTTTGCACACAGAAACTAAAGTTTTGTATCTGTGGTAATATTTTGTGCAAAAAAAAAAATTACCGACACAAATTTCCTATACAGTAGGTCCATATTTCACTGCAGTGGAATTTGATGCACAAGTAGTAGTAGTAGTAGTTTAACGAGCTTTTTTCAATCAACGTATTTAAAACATTTGCAAATAAGTTTTGTTTTTTTACAAGTTTGCTAAAAATAAATACTCACTGTTCTGCTTGATTAATTTGTTTTATCTTTTGTATTGTGTTTTATAACTTTGTTCTTTTTCATCTTAGCTCTCCCCTCCCCTTACCCCCCTAGGCTGCACTTGAAAATAAGAAATTTGTTCTTAATTTGCTTGCCTGGTTAAATAAAGGTTAAATAAATAAAAAAAATAAGGTCTGCGGGTTGACACCGGTTGAAACTTGCCTCTGAGCAGAGGAACAGGTCGGGCAAGACGAAAATGTAACTTGTCGGTGGCTTAAAGTTCGCTGCAGACCAGGGAAGAGTCAAGGGAGGACGGCATCGTTCTGCAGCCAGGTACGGTTAGTAGCAGCAGCAGCAGCAAAAAAGGTTTCAGTCGTAGTCGTAGTCAATTAGCTGGGTAATTATAGTCGTTGTAGTCACTTTCTAACGTTATTTAGTCTGTCTATGACATTAACTGCTTGCTTTGTCGAGATCATCGTTGACTTTCTGCCACGTCTGTCACACTTTTTGACAGATTTATTGTGGATGCTGAAATAGTAACAGACTTTATTACGTGTAAATTTAGCAGTTTGGACAATGGTCGTTGCTGCAACTCTAACGGGATACCAGCTAGCAATTGTGTTGATGTTGCTGTTTCTGTTGCTGTCGTTGACTGTGTTGTTGTTATTTTTATTATGCAAAAAATAGTTAAATGGACGTTAAATCATTAATTATTATATTCGGTTACATTAGATTAGGTTAGATAAGATTAGGGTTAGAGTGAGTTGTTCTATACTAGCACCGATATATCACATAGGACACACAGTTTAAAGATTTTTTTTTGTTTTTTCATATTTTGCATCATTTCGGTAGTGTAGTGGTTGTAGTTCTTATCACTACATTATCTTACTCTTGGCAAAATATGGAAACAGCGCCCCCCAAAATCCGCTTGTGGCCAAAAATATATTACATCCGTAGTGATAAGAACTACCATAGAGAATGAATGGTAAAAGGTAAGAGAATTAAGATCTACCGTTCCTGATCCTCGACAGTAGGTTGGCAGTAAATGGTCTTTATTAGGGTTAGTTAGGGTCAAAAAAACAAAGGAAAAAAAGTGTTTCTCCCCGTCGGGGAATCGAACCCCGGTCTTCCGCGTGACAGGCGGAGATACTGTCCACTATACTAACGAGGAAGGGATAAGGAGTGCAATTGCAATGACCCTTTTAAACGCTAGGCGGCACAATTTTTATATTATTTTATTTAATTCTATAAAAATGTACACACCGATAATTAAGTATTTTTATTTTTGTGTGTTTTTTATTTCATTTTTTATTAATCATTGGAAATATTAAGAATCATAGCGAATATTTTAATCTTACATTTCAACTGAGGTGATTGAGATGATTCATTCATTAATGATTCATCTGATCCTGGCTGTAGGGGGTAATTTTGACCACACGGTGGCGCTGTTGGCCCATGGATTACAGGTTATAGTGGTTGTAGTGACAGATTTGACAGCAGGGGCTGGGCTGTGTAAAATAACACTGTAAACATAAAAAAACACATCAGTCTGTAAAACTCTAACAGATAATGCAGTATCACCTCATTTATAATGCAACACACAGAGGATTAAACTTCCCTCCTGCTTGGTTTCTTTTAATTATTTTAAACTTCTACTAGAGTTAATGTCATGCTCTTTTGCCTCCTTGGAAGCAAATCAATGACAACATTTCATGAAGTTAATATTTAACTGTGTCTGTGAAAATGCACAACATCTGATCTCAAACTCACAGCAGGAATCCCACAGCTCTTTGAACAACCGAAATGTCTTTAAACGGGAAAGTCGCTGTGGTGACCGGAGCAGCACTGGGAATAGGAAAAGCAATAACGGAGATACTTCTGCAAAATGGTGCCAAGGTGAAAGTATTGCCTCTTGTTACGCTCTGCAACAACACAGTCATGACATGTTGTGTGTTTTGCTGCACAATAGCATGTCCTGAGATCTTCTAGCTGTTGACAAACCTTCACCTGGCCGTTACAGGTAATGATCCTGGATGTGAATGAAACCACAGGGAAGAGTTTGAAGTCGGCCCTCGACAAACAGTATGGACCAGAACGAAGCGCGTTCCTGAAGTGTGATGTTGAGTCTGAGGAGCAGGTCAAAGGTGAGATAAAGAAATACATTGCCGATATGCATGTGCATGTGTTTGCTGCACTAACATAAAACATTAACCAACTTGTTTTGCAGAATATGAGATGTTAACATTTAACTCTTATTTTCTTCTGTGAAGCTGCCTTTCAGAAAACTGTAGAAACCTTTGGAGCGATAGACATCGTGTGCAACAATGCCGGCATCCTGAACGAGGGCGAGTGGGAGAAAACTGTCTCTATAAACCTGGTAAGGATTTACAATGTTTTTATTTCTATAAAACTTTACGGACTAACAACTGACACAGTATAACTTTCTGCTCTAGACCAGTGTTATCAGGGTGACCTACCTGGCTCTGCAGCACATGAACAAGCTGACTGGAGGTCAGGGAGGAACGATCATCAATACAGCATCCATGGCAGGTATGAATGACCCACAATGCATTGAGGCACGTGCACAGAGACAGGTTTAAATGTTGTGTGCATTCGTTTTCACTGCATCAATAAAAGACCTGTGCTGTAGGTCTTGCAATATACAACCACAACGCTAGATGGGATTAATTCCTACACAATGCACCTTTAATGAAATATTAAAGGAGAAACTGCTGCATAAAGTCCAGACAGACGAGACGTCCCTCTGTCAGGACTGAACTGATATGACCCACATCCTGCAGGTCTCGTCCCACTACTCAGCTGTCCCGTCTACACCGCCACCAAGCACGGAGTCATTGGCTTCACTCGAGCTATGGCAGTAAGGATGGTTTTCTTCAAATGCAGTTTCCATTGTGTGTCTCTTTGGATTTGGATTTGCATGTGTGAATCTTTTCATCAGGCTGCTTCAGCCGCCTCAGGCTACGGCGTACGGTTCAACGCCTTCTGCCCAGGTTTCGTGCAAACCGACCTCTTCGCCAACATCTGCAACCGACTGGGACAATTCTCCCAACTGGCTGATGCAACGAATCAACTGGTGGAAAAGTTTGGGATGCTGAAGTGAGTCTTGGCACAAAGCTTTAACTCTTGTGGTGTGTAAACCGATGTCTCCGTGCATGTTCACTGATATCACTACTTTTGTTTGTTTCAGTGTGTCTGAGGTGGCTGAATGCGTCCTTGAGCTGCTAACAGACCAGACAAAGAACGGAGAGGCGCTGCTCATCCTTCCCAATATGAAGAAATATGCAACCTTTCCTACATTTGTCTAGCAGATCTCAATGCTTTAATAAACAAAAAATAAGTGCTATGTGTACTTGTGCATAATACTATGTGCATTATAAATATATTTGTTCACAAACGTCATGGTGTCCATGGTTCTTTTACACATTACCAGGGCTTGAAGCAGGAAAAAATCCTGTGCCTGAAATTTGAAAATTTTGAAAATTTGCAATCTAAATGAATGAATCTGGTGCACTTTGCAGGTATCAATATCAAATTTTAAGGTTTTTAATAATGAAATATGAGCAGATCACCAAAAAAAAGAACATTGATCATCAGTTCTAGTAGGCTACTGTAAAATTTCAGTTCAAGCTAATTTTGAAAATTTGCAATCAAAATTAATTAATCTGGTGCACTTTGGGAGTATCAATCACGTATCACATTTCAACGTTTTTAATAGGCCTAATGAAATATGAGCAGATCACCAAAAAAAAAGAAAATTTGATCATCAGTTCTACTATTAGCTATAGGCTACTGTAACATTTCAGTTGCAGCATTTCTAATAATGGCTAGCTTTTCAGCCAGTTGTCAATTGACAGACCTGCAAACTCCGGAGAGTAAAAAAGGTGACAAGGTCCGAAAAGCCAAACCAATGTAGGGGGGTCCGGGGGCATCCCCCCCGGGAGAAAATTTTTGTGATTTTAATATGCAAATTATGCTTTTTGGAGTGTTTTGACACTAGAATATCTGTATGAAAGTAGATACATGGCTAATGCTAGGCACATAGTATATCTATCCATCCCAATTACAATCCCAGACATGAAAATCACAGCACATGAAAGGAGTGTGTTTCTCTTCTATAATACTATAGACATTCTACATCACGTCTGGCACAGGCAGAACTTTAATTCTGGGTGGGTCAGTAGCTACAAAATCTGATGGGCCATCTTTGATCAGAAGGACAGTGCATTTCATCTAGCAGACATCACTGTTAACCATTTAATTGCACAACTTTTTTTTTGTTTTAACTTATTCTTGACCAACACAATATTTGATACACAGATGAAATGATCTTTCCTGCCACTATGATGATAAACTGTATTTAACTGTACCTATGTAAACAATAACACTCAGTAGGCCTAACCAATCACACAGAGAGCTCCATGTTGTCCCTGTGTGATGTTCCAGACAGGTCAGAGCTGTCTGAGGACAGAGAGCTTTGAGGTTGAAGTCCTATAAGAATGAAATGCACCTGTGACAGTGACAGGTCTGTAGCTACGCCCTGACCACATGCCAGCTGATCAGCTGCAGTGGGAAACTCCGCTGTTCTGCACCGCAACGAGTGTTTTTTTTTTTTGTTTTTTTTTTTAAATGAAGCTCTGATAGCGACCGGCTAAAATACGGGGGGATATTGTGAACCAGCGCGGATCCGGTGTGTTTATCAAAGCGTCACTGTGCTGTTTGAGCTGCGTTCATGAGGTTAGAGGCTGCCCACCTCTGCCTTTCAAACGGCAACACAGCACCGGCGGTAGAAGCAGATCCATGCAGCTGTAGACGATGCGGCGAACGAGCATGAAAAAACAAGGACGCCGACTGTAATGCGTAACGCGTATCTACATTGAAAGTTTGATCTGAGTGCACACACGCGCGCGCTTTATTCAAGGCTTGTTTCAAAATAGTCCGACATGTTTATCTTAAGCATGACGAGCTAATACTTTCCTCCCGCTGCTGCAATACACTAGTTAACAAGCTCGGCTGATTTAATTTTTTTTTTTTTAAACCACCAAAATATTCCTACGCCGGATTTCCGGCACCCTGCCGGAGGTCTTCAAGCCCTGCATTACATTAAAAGCAGAATTACACGGAGGGGAAAAAACACAATCAAATTTTAGATCTGTGTGGTTTTTTTAGGTTTCATTTGTGTTAAAGGTTTGAGAACAAAGAAGAACAAAAATAGTTTTCAAGACAGCCAGTCCACTTCTTTATATTTTTGTCTGCTTGTATTTCTGTACTCCATATATTTTGTCATTAGTATGTTAAAGGCTAGGTAGGCAGCTTTTTTTTTTTTTACAGTATTAGGCAAAAACTTACACACTAACCTTGGGGATAATGTAAATGAAGTGATGTGAAAAAAGATCAGACGTCTGCGTCTCCCCTCGGCTCTGTTTTCAGCCTGCAAAGAATCTACCCGTGACGGTAGATTTTGACCAATCACAGAGCAGCAGCCCTTATTCGTATTATTTGGACGTTTTAAAACGTAAGACAGTGACGTAATTTCTCTACTCGCTGCTCTGGCTGAGGGGATGAGAACCGCGTGGACTCAACTCAAAGCTTCTTTCTAGATTTCTGCCTCCCTTGCCTTTTATAAAGTTTGTTGGTTGAGAAAAAACCCATAAAAACGTCTCAAATCAGCATTAAAGGATAATTACCGTTAATCTGGACCTTATTTCTAGCATAAAATATGCTCATTTTCTCACCTAGATTACTTTGGTGTCATTACAAGTGGTTGTGATGAAATGAGCTGCATGTATCCGTATCCGCCACGAAACGCCTTCATTTCACCAACAGTTAGTTCTGATAGGCTAGTGTGATATTCCCCTCTGAGTCCGGGGTTAGCTGGTCAGCAGGTCAACCTACAGAGATGACATCATCCAGGTCAGAGGTCAGCAGGTCAACCTACAGAGATGACATCATCCAGGTCAGAGGTCAGCAGGTCAACCTACAGTGATGACATCATCCAGGTCATAGGTCAGCAGGTCAACCTACAGAGATGACATCATCCAGGTCAGAGGTCAGCAGGTCAACCTACAGAGATGACATCATCCAGGTCAGAGGCCAGCAGGTCAACCTAAAGAGATGACATCATCCAGGTCAGAGGTCAGCAGGTCAACCTACAGACCCTGGATGTTGATAACAGCTAACCTGGACTCAGAGGGGAACAGCACTAGCCTATCAGAACTAAATGTTGGTGAAATTAACGAGTTTCTCTGCAGATAATGTGTTATTTAGAGGCTGCATTCTGCTCCCTGTAGACTCCATTATACGGATATACGCGGCTCTGGATGGAGCTCATTTCGTCGGAACGACTTGTAATGACACCAAAGTTATCTGGGGGAGGAAATGATCGGATTTTATGCTAGAAATAAGGTCCAGATTGTAAAAAACGGTAATTATCCTTTAAGCAAAAGGTTATAACAGGAACAGAACATGTTCTAATGTTACCGGCGCCAGAGCTAGGGGTCTCTGGTCCGGCAGCATGAGCCACTCAGGCGGCGGGCACTGAGCGGCTGAGCTACGGTGTGGCTAACAACTGTGGATCCAAACACAAACAAGACTGTTGTTAGCTCATGCTACTGCTGCTCAGCAGGTTTATTCTCTGCACATGCTCGTAATATTCACATTTCAGAATACAAAACACTGTCAATACCGTACCAGTTAGCCTACTTCCAGAAAAGTCTTAATAAACAACAACAGTACATATTTCAACATTCTACCATGCTTAGCTTCACTTCGTGTCTTCACTGTGTTGTTACATAGTTTAACCAAACAAAAATGTACAAAATAATACATTTTACATACCTGTGGATCCAAACACAAACACGACTGTTAGCTCATGCTACTGCTGCTCAGCAGGTTTATTCTCTGCGCATGCGCAGTGCAGAGCAGAGCCTGGACCCACTGGTGTTAGAGCACCACCTACTGGCGCAAAATGGTAATGCTTTTGTTAATAAGGATTAAAATAAAAGTTCACATGTTAAAATGAAAAAGAGGGGGTGTCTGTTAACATCACTATATGTGGCTATTCCAGACCCACTACACTAACAATGATAAATATATAGATAGATAGATAGATAGATAGATAGATAGATAGATAGATAGATAGATAGATAGATAGATAGATAGATAGATAGATAGATAGATAGATAGATAGATAGATAGATAGATAGATACTTTATTAATCCCGAGGGAAATTCATTTCGCTATGATGTCGCTACCTTCACTACACAAACACCACACTGACCGATTATTAGTTATTCAATTTTAATCATCCATATTATAATATAAAGGATTTAAATAAAACGCTTTAGTTTTCTGAAACACATGGAAAGTGAAACAGTCTGATTTATTGAGGAAGTATCACACAAACTGTGGGTTTGTGTTTCTTTTAAACTGTTTTGGTTCCTCGTTGCTGTTGCAAAGGCTTTTAGGAAATTACAAATTTAGCCAAAATGCCCCCTCACAAAAAAAAAAAAAGCCCATGATGACTGACGACATCACAGAAGTTACTGGATGAACATTGAAAATAAATAACTTTCCTGAGCGTGAGGACGAGGAGTCGCTCCGGGTGATTCCCCTTCCGCTGGATTGAGAAACGCTTCAGAGGGGAAACTCTTCTGTTACAGCGTCTCTGCAGCTTTTACTATCAGTTTATTTATACATTATTAGACATACATTTACATGTAAGGCAGGAAGGAAACAGCTTCATGGAAAACCGCCATACTGGGAAAACTATAGTCAAGCAATAATTGATTGGATGGAGGAGAACATCTGGAATATTTATTATTAGTGATAGCTTTAAGATACAAAACAGTGAAACAGTTTGAATCAGTGAAACATGGCCTGTTTTACTGTTTTGTGACACTTCATTTCAAAAGGTCATCAACATTCAGAAAATAACTTTATCAACGTCACGACACAAGAGGTAGAATTGGCTACAGATGAATGCTAAGCTAACAATAGATATTAGCAATAAATATGATCTGAATCATGTGATATTGATTTTACAATAAAGAAAACAAACTTACCCTCTTTCCAAACATGTCTAGCCGCCTCCTGTCGTCAACACGCACTGAACACAAACACATCCCAGCAGGTCCCGAAACATTCCTGATGCGTTGTTTTCTGCCACTGTAAATGTAACATAACATGACTGTAACATAACCGTACTATAACATGACATTACTGTACTATAACATAAACATAACATATTATATTATAATATAATACACAATAGAATAGAATAGAATACAGTTTTACTGTATATATCAGTGTTCACACAGTTCCTCTTTTCTTCTTCTCTCTGTCATAAAGAGGAACCAATTCTTGTGGTAAAGGAGGGTTTGTGCGCACACACACACACACACACACACACACACACACACACACACACACACACACACACACACACACACACACACACACACACACACACACACACACACACACACACACACACACACACACACACACACACACACACACACACAGGGTATAAAGCCTCTGCCCTGCTCCTGCCCCCTCACTAGGACTCTGTCTGTCTTCGGCGTCTCAACATGGAGCAGATCTACGTCAGACATGTGGAGCTGCTGGGCTTCGAGAAACGTGAAGTCCCCAGTCAACACTATGTAAGGAATACTCCAACCCCCCTCTACCCCCCCACTGGACCCACTGGACCCACTGGACCTCCGACTCCAGCTCCGGGGGATCCGGTCCGGTGGATCCGGCCCGGTGGATCCGGTGTTTAACCTCCTGTGGTGTCTCTCTGTGTGTGCAGGTCTACCTGATGATGGTGAAGTGGAGCGACCTCTCTGAGAAGCTCATCTACAGGACGTACCCAGAGATCCACACCCTGCATGTGAGTTCCTCTGCTTTACAAAATAAAAGCTCTGCTCCTCGACTGGGACTACAGCACAGTAAAAAAAACTATTTCTGTTTTTGTCTTGGGGGACAGAAATCTCTGAAGGAGATGTTTCCCATCGAGTCGGGTCAAATAGAGAAGAGGGACAGGATCATCCCCTCGTTACCAGGTAAGGCGGTGTTTAAAGCTGCCTTTGTTGGTGCTTAGTGAGCTTCCTGGTGTGACGTTAGTGTTAAAGTTGTGTGGCTCTGTCAGGAAACACCTGTGTCTGCAGACCTGCTTCTCTTTTCTCTGTTTAATGAGACGAGGCGTCCGAACACAGAAAACAAATCGACTGTCGGCTGTGAATCGGTTTACTGAGTTTCATATGGAGCCACTTCCTCCCTGCTCCGCTCCGCTCCGCTCTGCGCTGCTGAGCCCAACAGGTGCCGACAGTCGACTTCTGTTCCTCGTCACCGCGCGGTTTTCATAAAAAAAAAAAAAAAAAAACAGAACTCAAACTTTGCACATTGAGCTTATGAAACCTTCATTACAAAACATGTGTGGCAACATGGAAAAGCAAAAAGGCAGAAGCCAAACCTCAGAGGTTGGGGCAACAGCAGAGTTTAACCCTCGGGGAGAAGCAGCACGTCTGACAGTTTAAAGGGATAGTTCACCCAAAATTCAAATTTCCCTCATCATCTCCTCACCCTCATGTCGACTAAGAGCTGTGAGAGTTTTCAGAATCCTCCGTTCCTTCTCTGAGTTACGGGGGGTCCACGCAGCAGGATCTGTCCATATAATGGTTGTCAATGGACACCAGGTTTCTTTGTCCAAAAAGACACACCAAAAAACATCCAAATACCTCCATACTGCTCGTCTGTAATGTCCCTCTTGAGAAGCCCCGACATGAGAAATTGTTCCGCCGGTTAGCACTGGGAGCTTCTGTTACAAACAAGCTTAAAATATAGACTTATGTAATTTTTTTCGTAACAATTTCTCATGTGGAGGCTTCAATACAAGAGGGAGGTTACAGACGAGCAGTATGGAGGTATTTGGATGTTTTTTGGTGAGTCTTTTTAGACTAAGAAACCTGGTGTCCATTGACAACCATTATATGGACAGATACTGCTGCGTGGACCCCCCGTAACTCAGAGAAGGAATGGAGGACTCTGAAAACTCTCACAGCTCTTAGTCGACATGAGGGGGAGGAGATAATGAGTGAAATTTGAATTTTGGGTGAACTATCCCTTTAATACTGAACGCAACTGAACTCAAAGCAAAGAAACAACTGAGGTCGTGATGTCACTGCATTTGATGGACGACGTAGTCAAGCAAACTGCCTTCATCTCACAACCAGGTTCACCACTTCTGGTTGTGAGTTTTTGCAGCTCTGGTCTTTTATCCAAGTGATTAAAATACTTTCTTAAATCCCCGGTCTGTAACTTATTTGGCTTTTTATCAGCAGAAATCAAATGTCTTTCATAAACACAAGATCAGATATGCAACTGCACCGCTAGAGTGACAAGACCAAGACCTTTAAGATGTCTGTGAAACAATAGATCTGGACGTAATCTTCTGTGTGTGTGTGTGTGTGTGTGTGTGTGTGTGTGTGTGTGTGTGTGTGTGTGTGTGTGTGTGTGTGTGTCTGTGTGTGTGTCAGCACCACGGTGGGTGGACAGCCAGAAGTCGACAGAGACCAGACAGAGCACCTTGGTCGACTACTGCCACTCGCTGGTCAACCTGCCGCCTCACATCTCCCGCTGCTCGCTGCTCACCGCCTTCTTCAGGGTGCGAGCTGAGGACGAGAACCCGGGCGCCGCCAGCACGTCAGTATCACACACACACACACACACACACAAAACAATTAACGACCAGGTAATAATGGATATAAGACAATGATAACAGTAAATGCTGAAGCGAAGATGGAGACAGAGTGATGGATGTATCTAAATGTAATAAAAGCAGTGAAATCAGATCTACAAGTTAGAATCATGGAAAAATGTCTGATTTGTCTTTAGACTGAAAAAGACCAAGACGTTAACGGGGACCGCTCAGGGAACAGTGGCTGGTAAGAGACGTTTTAAAGGGATAGTTCAACATTTTGTGGACACGCTCTGGTGGACAAGTTGTGACCTGCACATTCACCACGCTATGAGTTGTTGGAGTTGTTGGATTGTGTATTTGATGAGTTTGATGAGGGAAACCAAGAAATCCCATGAGCCTCCGTAGCGTAGCTCTGAGCAGCTCACGGCTCTGCTCCGCCGTTCTAAAAATAGCTTGCACCAACAATTAAAGGTAATGAACCTACTGCTATGACTATAGGGGTTATGGTGATGGGACAATTTGACAAAATGTTGAACTATCCCTTTAAACTTCAATATCCTGTAAATTAATCTATGAATAACATGATGATGATGATGATGATGATGATGATGATGATGATGATGATGATGATGATGATGATGATGAACCATGTCTCACCTGTCAGAGATCTCAGGCCCCATCATACTGGACACCTACAGGGTGATCGCTGACTTCACCAAGACGACCAAACATGAGATCCAGCTGCACACGGACGACCTGGTGGAGATCGTGGAGAAGAATCCAAACGGTGAGAAAAAAAAGGAAGAAAAAACAAAAAGAAACATTTGAAGATCAGGAGCCAAAACAACCTCAGTTTTAAAAAGCTCCATACGGTATAAAGGTAGATGTTTGTGTTAAAGCTCCTTCAAAATAAAGGTAGATGTTTGTGTTAAAGCTCCTTCAAAATAAAGGTAGATGTTTGTGTTAAAGCTCCTTCAAAATAAAGGTAGATGTTTGTGTTAAAGCTCCTTCAAAATAAAGGTAGATGTTTGCATTAAAGCTCCTTCAGAATAGATGTTTGTTTCAAAATAAAGGTAGATGTTTGTGTTAAAGCTCCTTCAAAATAAAGGTAGATGTTTGTGTTAAAGCTCCTTTAAAATAAAGGTAGATGTTTGTGTTAAAGCTCCTTCAAAATAAAGGTAGATGTTTGTATTGAAGCTCCTTTAAAATAAAGGTAGATGTTTGTGTTAAAGCTCCTTCAAAATAAAGGTAGATGTTTGCATTAAAGCTCCTTCAGAATAAAGGTAGATGTTTGTGTTAAAGCTCCTTCAAAATAAAGGTAGATGTTTGTGTTAAAGCTCCTTTAAAATAAAGGTAGATGTTTGTGTTAAAGCTCCTTCAAAATAAAGGTAGATGTTTGTGTTAAAGCTCCTTCAAAATAAAGGTAGATGTTTGTATTGAAGCTCCTTTAAAATAAAGGTAGATGTTTGTGTTAAAGCTCCTTCAAAATAAAGGTAGATGTTTGTGTTAAAGCTCCTTCAAAATAAAGGTAGATGTTTGTGTTAAAGCTCCTTCAAAATAAAAGTAGACGTTTGTGTTAAAGCTCCTTCAAAATAAAGGTAGATGTTTGTGTTAAAGCTCCTTCAAAATAAAGGTAGATTTTTCTGTTAAGGCTCCTTCAAAATAAAAGTAGATGTTTGTGTTAAAGCTCCTTCAAAATAAAGGTAGATGTTTGTGTTAAAGCTCCTTCAAAATAAAAGTAGATGTTTGTGTTAAAGCTCCTTCAAAATAAAGGTAGATGTTTGTGTTAACGCTCCTTCAAAATAAAGGTAGATGTTTGTGTTAAAGCTCCTTCACAATAAAGGTAGATTTTTCTGTTAAAGCTCCTTCAAAATAAAGGTAGATGTTTATGTTAAAGCTGTATTAAAACCAGCTGTCAGGACTTCCTGTCACTTTGTGATGTCACAACTTCCTGGTCTCCTCCTCCACAGGTTGGTGGTTCTGCCAGTGCGACTCCAGACGAGGTTGGGTACCCGCCTCCTACCTGGAGCCACTGGACAAACCAGAGGAGGATGAGGACGCTGAACCGGACTACGAAGGTTTGAGTTTGAGTTTGAGTTGACGTTGTTTCACTGAGTTGATGTCAGGTTTAATTTTGTGCGTCTTGCAGGAGAGCTGTACGTCACCATCAACGCCTACGCGGCGGAGCAGGAGGACGAGATCTCACTAGAGCTCGGTGAAACCATCGAGGTCATTCACAAGCTGCTGGACGGCTGGTGGGTCGTCAGGTATGACACACACACACACACACACACACACACACACACACACACACACACACACACGCTCAGTGATAACGATGTTTAGGAAGTCAGTTAACGAAGAACGAGCTCACATTTGCAACAGCACATGATGAAATTAAAACAAACCCACTGAAACAATCTCACATTTATCTTTACACAACATGACGTTTGGAACATTTTAAATCCTACTACAAAGATCCTAAAATATTTCCTTACATTTAATTTAATGCATTTAAACGTACTAAAGTAGATAAATAACCAGTTTCAGGTACAGGTGGCCTGCTTTTAGGAGTGCAGGCAACTTTAATTGGTTTTCCAGTGGCCTTTGTTTTAAGTTATGAGAGAAATTTAAAAAGGTTTGTTTTTGCTTTTTTTTGCTTTGTCCATGAAAAGGCTCTGACTGTAAATTCAGAGTAAATCTGTAAAAAGGAGCTGCATAGTGAGTTATCTCATGAGCCTGTCGAATATTACAGAGTTTGATTATTAGGTCAAAACTCAAACGTTGAGTTGCAGTGGTTTCCTGTCCAGGATCTTTGCTCCTCTCTTCTCCGCTCATTAACGTGGACTTTCTGTTAATGCTGCTTTGTGCAGGAAAGGAGAAGACACCGGTCACTTCCCGTCCATGTACCTGCAAAACGCCGGGAAGAAGGAGAAGAACATGGCGAGCAGGACGAACCTGCAGGGACAGAAGCCACCGCCGCGCAGGTGAGAAGGAAATCTACCAATTCATGTGATTCTGCCACACACAATATTAAACTTAATAACATTTTATTCTAAGCTCAATCTCACCACCCTGTATATACAGTAGGTACCGTAGAGCAGCTGTGTGTTAGGCCACGCCCACACATGTGCAGGTGCAGGTTTGCACGTACGCCCTGTGTTGCGACTCTGTTGTTTTATTATGAAATTCAGAGGAAGTGTGTTGTCACCCTCTGCCTCCTTCTTTCACCACAACTTGTGATTTCATTTCTCTTTGTTGCTGAATTCACCTGTTTCCTCCTGAAGGTTTGACTTCACACAGCAGCGCCGCAACGACGGGTCCTAGACCGCGACGTTCAGACCTGGTTTCTACCGGTGATCTGATGATACAGAGTCTGGACTGTAGATCTATATAAGAAGACTAGATGCCAATGAGACGGTGGTGAAACACGGCCGCCATCTTGGCTCAGTCGACTGGCTCCCTCAGAGCATTAACGATCTGGAGCATCTTTTACTAAAATAACCAGAACTTACTCAGTTTTTGACGGGTTTACAAACAGTTTGGTTTGTTATGAACGACAGAAATACTTCTTGATTAAAATGACTATGAAATCAAGCTAATAATAATAATAATAATAATAATAATAATAATCCTAATAATAATCCTTGCATAGTCCGATCCTGTCCTCTGACTTGTCTCAGTTTACGCCTGATTTCTCCAATCACACAAAACATAAACGCTTTGTGTGAAATTTGTGGTTATAATTACTGTCTGAAGTTGTGAGTGACCTTTGACCTTTGACCTTTGACCTTCCAACTATCAAAATCTAATCGAGAGTTCATCCTTTAGTCCATGGGAAAAGTTGTAGCTACTAAATTTAAAGAGGTTCCCTTGAGAGGCGTTTACACCTGGCATTAATAGTAATGATGCTCCAGTGTCCACATTGAGATCCCATCACAGGTGAATTAAAACAGATAGAAGAAAATAAATATGAGAAGAAGAGAAAACTGCCAGGTGTAAACAGGCGCATGCAAAAACATCCGCCAGAAATGAAAGAGTTTGGAGAACATTTGGTCCAGAGCAGGTTTGTAGCAGCTATGATTCATTTCTGCAACAAATCCGTGTGACTCACGCTGCTGCTGCTGCTGCTGCTGCTGCTGCTGCTGCTGCTGCTGCTGCTGCTGCTGCTGCTGCTGCTGCTCCTCGCTCCTCTCAGGTCCACCATCAGGAACGCCAAGAGCATCCACAACAGGTCTCGCCGGCGGCTCAGCCAGGACATTTACCGCAAGAACAGCCGTCGGTACCTGGAGCAGAAGGGCGGCCGCCTCGCTCCGTCACACAGGAACTCAGGAAAAACCCCCAAGTCTCCGCTGAGGGAAAGGAAGAACCAGGGTAACAACAACAACAACAACAACAACAAAACCCTGCTGCAACACGTTGAATGTGACATTTATTATTATATTTCCAACATGTTTTGTCTTCTTACCCACAGACAACATCCCTGAAGTGTCCGGCTCCAGCTCGGAGGGCGAGGCCAAGAGGGAGGCTCCGGTCATCCCTCCCCGGCCGAGCGCAGAGCTCATCCTGGAGCGCTGCACCGACAACACCCGCAAGAGGGTCAGCGTGCACAAGTCACGCTCCGGCTCCGAGGGCTAGAGCGGGAAAACTGAAGAACAGGAAACACAAGCAGCTTAGTTTAGGTTTAGAAAAACATTTCCTTATTTAATGTGACTGTGCATCATCTACTGGTGATAGTTTACCTTTTTTGGATCGTTTAAAGTCTAAAAAGCTTTTCTTTTTTTTTCTTCATGACATTGAGGCTTTGACCTCTTCTTCTTATTATGTATTTTAAAACCTTTCCTTTGGCGCCACCGCTAGTCAAACGAGGAATAACATTTTCTAATCCTGCATAAAGAAAACTCCCAGTTATTTCACAACCGTTTTCTTGTGAATGTGGATTTATTTACCTGTTTTAACTTAAACAAACAGTATAATGTTGTGATGCTTCTGGGGGGGTTTTTTGCTTATAAAAATTGAGATGAATAATAGATAAAGAATGAGCCTCACGTCAACAAAGGTCAACAATAGTGTCATTGAATTCAAGTTAACCACAATCACAACATGTTCAACAAGTTTGTGTACCTGAAGTATTTTTTATTTTTTTGCGTGTTTTGCTTCGTTCAGACGTGTTTATCTGTTCGCCACAATCTCATCCGCTTAGAAAAACAAGCAGTGGTCAAAGCTGAATTAATTTCATCACAGTGTTTTTTTTGCACAGTGTTTTTTCCCTGTTTATGACCTGTTTGGAGCTTTGTTTTTATTTATTTGCTTAATAAATGTATTCATTAATAAAAACATGTTGAGCTTTTCTCTCTCTGCATTATTTAGGCTGTAATCAGTGTTTCCAAGGATATAGCTAATGGTTACTGCTGATAAGTATCTCAATATATCAGTCAATGAACAGTGAAGTATATTAAACAAAAAAAAATACATCATTATGATTAAATAGTTGCTGATTATTATTATTTTTCCATGGATCCATTCAGCTCACATTCCTTTCTCAAACAGTGGACGGAGGTGTACTGTGGTTTTGTGGGACAAAGACAGAGGAAGTAGGCCTATGTCAGAGAATGTAGGTCTGTCTTTAAAAAGCATAGACGTCAACAACCTACATCACCGTTTGAAATGAGGCTAAGGACAAAAAGTAGATTTTAATTATTCTCACATCAGATGCTCCAGTTCTAACCTCTGATTGGCTGTTCATAAAGATCTCCAAATACTCATGTGAACACATTAATCTTTTCCATTTATCATTGGCCTTTCTTAGCCACACATGAAATGAGTTTCTTTTTTTGTTTATGTATCTGCATGATTTCTGCCTTTAGTCTCAATCTCAAGACTGCAATTAATGACTATTTTCCTTACTTTATTACATCTCATTTAACATTTCTTTATATTCGTGTTCTCTTTCTTTCATTACTGTTTACAAAATTGATATATATTAAATGCATCATATTGGTGCCTAAAGGTTGAAGTTAAATTTTCCTCAAAAAACTTTTTTTTTAAAGAAAGAAAGGAAAAATGAAATAGGTAACAGATAATTAGGCCTATAGACATTTTAAAATGTATGTATGTGTCCTTATTTCTTACCAACATTGTAGTATTGAATTTCTATTTTCTGTTTTCTAAAAGCCTCCTACAAACAAAAAATTATCGAGAAAAGAACACGTTCATGCGTTTACACAACGTATAATGACATTTACATTGAAAATGAAAAGACTACACTTTGACCCCGACGTGATTTGAACACGCAACCTTCTGATCTGGAGTCAGACGCGCTACCGTTGCGCCACGAGGTCTCGTATCACAACTGTTACATATTGTGGTTATAACTGCCGGACTAGTCCGTCAATGTATGTGATAAATAGTAGTTTTGTAATATCTTCTGAATCTCTAAAAGTAACGAACTAGCCAATGCTAACATATGGGATAAATAAGCAGAGGAGGAGTCGTTTCTTAGCCCCGTAGTTTTTGAAATAAAACGGACTTACCGTTAACATTGACGTTAACGTGGCTTACCGACAGTTGTTGTAGGTTAATACCAGCTAGTCCGCTAACTGTAACGCTGGGACTCAGTAACCGAGTTACAGATACTTGTCTTGGGATGATTAATCATAAAGTTAACGACATTTATCCAGTTACTGATAGTTGTCTGTAGGCTAATTAATGTTAGCCAGCAAGCTAACAAGCTCCACGATACCGCTGCAGTTCCCAAGTGACTGAGGGTGGGTGTTAATGCTAGCTTAACGTTACTTACCACATGCAGAAACACGGACTGATGCCCCGTTTACCCAATAACCCCCGAGGTAAGATCAATATAAATGTATATAGACCATTGAACTCCATCAACTTTGACCAATACTACTACTACTACTACCAATACTATTACTAGTACTAGGCTACTGTAGAAACCCTGGGTTTATAAACCGGCAGTCAACGAACGTGTGTGTACCTCCCTGGTGGTCTAGTGGTTAGGATTCGGCGCTCTCACCGCCGCGGCCCGGGTTCGATTCCCGGTCAGGGAACTACCTTTTTAGCTTTATATTATGCACTGAAACTGAGACCCAGAAGTGGTAAGTGTTTTTTTGTATGTATGTGTGTGTGTGTGTTATTTTCATCATACCGTAATACTGTTGATTTTATGTTCACTCTGTAACACTTTGAAATGTATTTTTATCAAAACAAATCTCAAAGGTACTTTTATTGATGGCCAGTCTGTTGGTGCCTTTAGAGTTTCTCACTGTATTTGCACTAGAAATATGTCTGTAAACCAGTCAGCCTCAAGTGATGCAACAAGAAGCAAAGCAGTGCTGCAATCAATATATAATAAATATGTAGCCTTTTCCTGAACTAATATGTAGTTTTTTCTTTTTTTAAAAATCTTTGTGCATAAATACACTTGTTTTATATACATATTTCTATTTAAGTCTTTACATCTTTACCTGTCCTGTGCTTCCATGCTACTGTTGCAAGTGAATTTCCCACACGGGTGAATTTCCCACACGTGGGATCAATAAAAAGTTATGTCTAGCCTATAATGTTAGAAACTACCTTCATACACTAAGTTACAGAGCATTACCACTTGAAAAGGGCTGCATTTTATTAAATGTGTTTACATTATCATTTCTGTTGTAGGCTACATCATGCCATACTTAAGGGGGAAAAAAAGCCCACTGATATTTTGCTTAAGGAAAACATGAAAAGGTCACGTTTCACATACAAAGAGCGCATAATATATTAATTTCATAAATATTGTATTGTCAATTTTTTTGTTAATATCAGTAATTTTACAGCAGTTAGTGCTCCTGTGTGATGGCCGCTGCGGTAACGTTAATGTGAAGGTGACAGTAGAGAAACAGTGATTTCGAGCAGGACAGCGCTGGTTGAAGTAGAGGTGCCCTCTCTCGTCTCGTCTCGTCTCGTCTGTGTTTGTCTTGTGCATCTTCATCTTCACTTCTCTGCAGAGAGATTGCGTGTCTTGGATGCTGCAGCGAGATCGGCCAAGTTAAACCCATTTATGCGCGAGGCGATCCTGGTGATTATCCCGTCCCTTCAAAATAAAATACAAGTGAACGCTTCATTCTGACAAAATCCAGTGCAACAACTTCTATTTTCCATCGTAGATCATGTTACAAAACATTGTTTTGGTAAAAATCTGGTTTCTTTCTTTCTTAGGCCTATTTATCACATTTTAGCTAGGCCTACCTGTTTTTTTGTAGGCCACTTCTCTTTTTAATGACACCTAAGATTGACATTTCTAATTTCTTTGTGCTTGTTGCAAAGACAATAAAGACATTCTATTCTATTCTATTCTATTCTATTCTATTCTATTCTATTCTATTCTATTCTGTCTTCCACTTACTTAACTGGAATTTTGACCAGGGGTGCCCAAACTTTTGCATGCCACTGTATTTTTCCACAGGCAAGGCAATTAAAAACATAGAATTTCATACAAAATATCAAGGCTTTCAAATAATAAACCCCAAACAGTAAACATTGGTACCATCAAAGATACAATTGAAAGGGAGAAAAAATAATAAAAGAAAGTATAGTAAAAAGAGAGAGAAAAGATTAAAATAAAGCATAAAAAAGAGCTCAACCATAATCACATGAAAATAGCTCTACTGGGTTTATACTCGACAAACATTCTGGACCTAAACCATGCAGTGATTTTTTAAACCAGTAGCAGAACTTCACTCCACAGCGTTTTAAGATCACCTAACCATGGCTCTTATTTTGAAGGCTCCACCGGAAACGCGTCTCCGTGCACCTGCTACCTTTACAGGCCGGAGCCGCCGCAGCCTGAAGAAGAGGAGGAGGAGGAGAGAGAGGACGTCCTGCAGATCCCGTCCGCACTTCTCCAAATGCCACCGGACACCGACAGCGGCCTCGAACCGGACTCACGGACTCACGACGGACGGGACTCAGACTCACCGGGAACCGGAACATGGCGGCGGGAACAACAGCAGCAGCAGCAGCAGCAATGGCCCGGTGCTCGGTACCGTAGCGACGAACCGACGATCCTGCATGAGAGGCTGGGAACGGAGGAGCATCACTGCACACAGGTCAGCGAGCAGCGGAGGAACAACACACATATAGGCCATCTATCAATCAATATATCAATATATTATCTATCTATCTATCTATCTATCTATCTATCTATCTATCTATCTATCTATCTATCTATCTATCTATCTATCTATCTATCTATCTATCTATCTACTCACATATAGTGTAATGAAATACACGATTAATGCACCACTATTATCGCTATTATCATTATTATTATGAATTAGTTATGAGATATTGATGAGTTGAGGTTGTGGAGACAGATTGATGTTTTGAATTCATTAGTAAGACAGACGTCTCCATTGGACGGTTTGACCACAGGTCTTCCTCTTATTGCTGGAGGACATTTTATTAACATTATTTATTTATTTATATTATTTATTTAAAGGTTTAATAATCAGGGACAATGCACATTAATAAAACATTATAACAAATGTCAAACATGCCAGAATTCATCTGCTGTCCCTGGACTGATGTTAAGTGGTCACCCATTTAGTCAATGATCAACATTTACAACTCACCAACTTATTATATAACTGATTATTTGGGTTATGTTCATTTTTAAGCAAAAAATGTCAGAGAATAGTGAAAACAGTGAAATAGACGCCATTACATTAGATAGTGTTATAGTCAAAACCACCTGAGACCAGGTCCAAGACCAGCACTGTCTCTAGTCCCAGTCCTCATAATAATAAACATGTGTCTTGATATTTACATTATTCCTCCTCAGCTACAAAGAAAAGTCTCTTTCATCTCAAATCTAAACCATATTTAATGTGAACAAAGTTTGAACTGAACAACTATTTGAATTATTAAATGACATTGAATGAAAGACAGACAGAGACATTTGTAGTTAGTGTTTGGTTCCTGTTCCGTTCAGGTTTTTTGTCTTTGTCTCGTTATTTCCTGTTTTATTTTGAAGTTTTTTTATCTTATTCTCGTTGTTTCTGTCAAGTTTCCCGCTCTTGTGTTTGTGTTCCTCACTCTAATGGGTTCCACCTGTGTCTGGTTGTTGTCTCTCTTTATAAGCCGTGTTCTCCGGGCCGGATCGTCCTGTTGTTCCCACGTCAGCCGTCCCATCCGGCGGTCCGTCCCTCCCGTGTTTCCTAGAGAGTGCACTGCAGGCCTTACGACTATGACCAGCTCCTTTGTTGATTATCTGCCGGCCTGGTTTCGATTTTCGAAAAGAATAAACTCGCTCTGATTTTGCCTGAACCCTCCCTGACTCTGTAATCTGTCCTGAGCACGGAGCCTGGATACGAGACAAGAGCAAAGACGTCTCTCAGTGTCTCCGTGAGTCTCCGTCATGTAGTTTATTATCTACACTGTGTCTTCAGCTGCTTCTGAAGGATGTCCACAGTTAGTGTCTCAACTCCGTCTCCGTCATGTAGTTTATTATCTACACGGTGTCTTCGGCTGCTTCTGTAGGAAGTCGACATGTTTCTCTGTCATTGAGCACGAACTAACGGTCACAATGATCTGAACCCTCCTGGTGTTCTTCTGGGTCAAATTGTTCCCTTCCTTCTTTCCACAATCCTTTTTCCTTTCCTTTCCTTCTTTCCTTCCCTCTGTCTGTCTGTCTTCCCTCTTTTCTTCCTTCATTCCCTTCGTCCTTCCTTTCTTCCTTCTTTCCCTTCATCCTTCCTTCCTTCTTTGTTTCCTTCCTGCCTTCCCTTTGTCCTTCCTTCCTTCTTTCTTTTCTACCTTCCTTCCTTCCTTCCTTCCTTGCTTCCTTCCTTCCTTCCTTCCTTCCCTTTGTCCTTCCTTCTTTCTTTTCTTCCTTCCTTCCTTCCTTCCTTCCCTTCGTCCTTCCTTCCTTCTTTCTTTTCGTCCTTCCTTCCTTCTTTCTTTTCTTCCTTCCTTCCCTTCATCCTTCCTTCTTTCTTTTCTTCCTTCCTTCCCTTCGTCCTTCCTTCCTTCCTTCTTTCTTTCCTTCCTTCCTTCCCTTCGTCCTTCCTTCCTTCTTTCTTTTCTTCCTTCCTTCCTTCCTTCCTTCCTTCCCTTTGTCCTTCCTTCCTTCTTTCTTTCCTTCCTTCCCTTCATCTTTCCTTCCTTCCTTCTTTCTTTTCTTCCTTCCTTCCCTTCGTCCTTCCTTCCTTCTTTCTTTTCTTCCTTCCTTCCTTCCTTCCTTCCTTCTTCCTTCCTTCCTTCATTCTTTTCTACCTTCCTTCCTTCTTCCTTCCTTCCTTCATTCTTTTCTACCTTCCTTCCCTTCGTCCTTCTTCCTTCCTTCCTTCATTCTTTTCTTCCTTCCTTCCTTCCTTCCTTCCTTCCTTCCTTCCTTCCTTCCTTCCTTCCTTCCTTCCTTCCTTCCTTCCTTCCTTCTTTCTTTTCTTCCTTCCTTCCCTTTGTCCTTCCTTCCTTCTTTCTTTCCTTCCTTCCTTCCCTTCGTCCTTCCTTCCTTCTTTCTTTTCTACCTTCCTTCTTTCTTTTCTTCCTTCCTTCCCTCTTTCTTTCCTTCCTTCCTTCACTCCGTCCTTCCTTCCTTGATCCAGGAGGACAACAGGAGGGTTAAAGGGACATTCTGTAACTTCTCTTGTTATCTATTCAGGGAAATATACTATTTGGTTCTTCCGTCTGTTTGTCATGAATCAGTGCCCCCCCCCCCCCACATCAACAAAGTGAAGTGTTCCCTTCAGCTCTGAATGAGCCGTTCACATCGTTCATATCGCCATGGAGCGGGTCAGCTCGCTGCTGGCCGCCATGTCGTGTCGCCATGTTTTTACGTTCAGTGGCAGCGTGACGGTAGGAAACCACGGAAACTCAGCGGAGACACCGGAGCTGCACACTGAATTAAAACAAGCCTATTTATTTTAATAACTGTATCATTTTGTCCCTGCAGCTGTACAACATCTGTTCATCAACTTTCAGTCTTAAGTTGGTGATGATGATGAAGAGGAGCTAAATATTTAAGCGTGTGCGCGTCTGAGTGTGTGCAGAAATCTGACAGCGTGTGTGTATATTTATCTCCGTCCACAGAGGCGATGAGGGGAAACCTGAAGGCAGCAGCCCGTTTCTAAGCAACAGCAGCAGCAACACAGCGTGTGGTACCACACACACCATGGGCTACAAGGTAACGTCTGAATGACGCTGAGGAAAACACACACACACAAATAAACATTGAACAAAACAATTAAAACAGGCCACAGATCAGAGGTTTTATCACCTGTGATGTTTAATAACTTCATACGTGCAAAAGAAGAAGAGCTGTGAACTCAGTGTGGTTCATGAGTCTGAAGCTTCGTTATGGGATTTAAAATGCATCTGATCAATAATGATCAATAAATCAGCAAAAAACCCAAACTAACTCAACTCAAAAGTCCTAAACTTCAACCTGTGTCAGTATCTTAAAGGGACAACAAGGAGTTTTGGAAAGCAACGTGTTTTCACTACATTTCCCATGAGCCTCTGCGCTCACAGTGAAATTCTTGGACCGGCGCAAGATGGATGAAAGCGGAAATGTTTGTCAAGAATGTTTTCAAATCAAGAACGAAAGTCAGAGGCTCGAAGACGATCAGATACCGTCGTAGTTCCGACCGTAAACGATGCCGACTGGCGATCTGGCGGCTTCACGTTGTTTTAGAGGGAAATCTCATAGCGTGGTGAATGTGCAGGTCACAACTTGTCCACCAGAGCGTTGTGGAGTTGTTGGATTGTGTATTTGATGAGTTTGATGAGGGAAACCAAGAAATCCCATGAGCAGCTCACGGCTCTGCTCCGCCGTTCTAAAAATAGCTTGCACCAACAATTAAAGGTAACAAACCTACTGCTATGACTATAGGGGTTATGGTGATGGGACAATTTGACAAAATGTTGAACTATCCCTTTAAAGTTCCATATTATACTGTTCTTCAACCGTTTCAAAGTGTGTTGCCCCAAATCAAGCTGCGTTTCTAAATCTCCGATCACATCTATTGATCGGTGAGTGTGAACAGGAAGTACTTCACTTATCGTCCTGTTGTTAACGAGGTTCAGACGATGACGTCGTCTTCTCAGCGTCTGATTGGTCGAAGTTGAGTCGTTTTTCTGTCTGTGTGTCGGAGAGAAGAAGATTCAGACGGACGCGTTCGCTTCCAACGTCTCGCTGCTGCAGCCGACCAATCAGCATCTCCCGGCTTTGCTGCTGCCGCTGACACACACACACACACACACGTCCAACTCTCTCTCTCTCTGCACAGCCAGATTATCACACACACACACACACACACACACACACACACACACACACTGCCACCTTTTAATCTTGACTAGTTTATGCGCCATAAATCCATGCATAACACTCTAACTGTCACACACACACACACACACACACACACACACACACACACACCTCTGGCTGCCTGTGTGTGTGTGTGTGGCAGGGGATTAAGGGTGACGTCTTTAAGCAGATATCAGGCGACGACACCATCTGCCTGCAGCTCTACGGCCTGCAGCGCCGCACCGATGCACTCATTCACTCATTCACTCATTCACTCATTCATTCATTCATTCATTCACTCACTCTTTCATTCACTCATTCACTCATTCATCTCCTGCAACTTGTCAGATTTGTTTCTCTTTTACTACAAAGAACTTTTAACTGGACATGCAAACGTCTCTGGTTTGTGCTGATGTCTCTGTGTGACCTACAACAACAAATGAGGTCATCGGTGGGAAGACAAGATGTTTCTAAATAGTGTTAAAGGGATAGTTCAACATTTTGGCAAACTGTCCCATCACCATAACCCCTATAGTCATAGCAGGAGGTTCATTACCTTTAATTGTCGGTGCAAGCTGTTTTTAGAATGGCGGAGCAGAGCCGTGAGCTGCTCAGAGCTACGCTACGGAGGCTCATGGGATCAAATACACAATCCAACAACTCCAAAACGCTCTGGTGGATAAGTTACCCTGTGGATGAATGGATGAATTCAACAGACAAAGATGTCGTTCTGGTGACAGACAACGCTCCGTGTTCTCTCATGTAAAATGCTTCGTGCATACACTGAATCTCGCTGCCGACGGTTTCCAGACTTCTGGGCAGAATCCGACGTGTGTCAACATTTTTCCATCGCAGCGCTATTGCAAAGCACCAGTTGCAAGTAAACCAGGAAGAAGAGCTACTGTGTGTGGAGGACAACATGCACAGGAAGGACAATGTCCCCTCCTGCCCGTCTGCTGCCAAAAGGAGGGCCTCATCATCACTGCTTGTGAGTTTGCTTGGACATGCATTCACTGACAATGAGGCTGCAGTGCAAAACAAAACCACCCATGGCAGCGCTGAGGAGGAAGTGGACAACTACTGCAAATCTCCGTCTCTGCCTCTCACCGAGGATCCCTGGGCCCGGTGTCTGCAGAGAGAGGGTCTCCACTGCAGGAGATGTTGTCACTGCAAAAAGAAGCGCGCTCCAACCAGAACATGTCGATCTGACAGTTCTTTGTAGTTGCTTTAAAGGGCAATTCCAGGCAAATTCAACCTGGGGCTCCAGTTTTAAAAAAAAATATTTTAGATCTAAAAGAATGAATCTGCAGGTTTTCTTTTCAATGTCTCCTGTTCTGCAGTAGTTTTGTCTGTTCTTGCATCGCCACGGCAGCGTAGAATGGGAGTGGACGGACTTTAGGCTGTCTTTCATCAATCTATGGTTGCTCAACATGGAATACGCTACCACACTGGGCATAAGGGAAAATTCAACATAGCAGGCACTTTACTCCAGGCTCTTTAAACCAGCACTTTATTACAGATGCACTTTAAAAAATAGTACTTTATAATAGATGCACTTATATTAACAGCGCTATACGACGCCTTTGTCAATTAAATGCACTTCATTTTTCCTCTTTGCTCTTTCTGACTGATGCCACGGCGTGACATATTGTATATATTGTGGTTTTGTGATGTGGTATTTGTACCATGCTGTACGTTGTTCTTATTCTCGTCCTTGTATAATTGTTGTTATTGTGTGAACTGCAGGACTACGGATGGAAATGAGCCTAGAGCTAAATCTGGTGTATTTACATTTTGTCTGTTCATGAATACGCAGAGTCCCGTTGCAAAGAGACAAGTAATTTAATTAATTTTAACAATAAACCTTGACTAATATATTACACATACTGAACCTTTAAACATGCAGTAACAGTGTCTGTGTCGTTGGTTTCTGTCTGGCTGGAAAAAGGAGCAACAGCAACACAACAGGAACAGTATTGATCGTGTATGTAGTGTAGGCCGTGATGTGTACGTTAGTGTCCTATAGGCCGGATGTCGGATCGATCCCTGTGTCCCGTGTCACAGTCAGAGCCAGGCTTTGTTTTCGTGTCCTATCGTCAACACTTCTGTTGGTTTGGGGCGAGTTTAAAACTAAAATCCTTGATTATACAGCGAGTTTCAGTTTTCCTATTAACTATGAGCATGCAGGTTTAAAACGGCTGCTCCTGTGTGAAGTGAACGTGCAACATTTTTCTACTTCCTGCAAATTTACATGTGACTTTTTTTTAAACAGAAAAGTGAACATTGAACATTATGAAATCATGCAACCTCCACATATTTCATGCATTTTGCTCAGAAATCTGCAATTTATGCAGCAAACAAGCAGAAATGTACTCCAACACCTCTTCTCCAGACCAGAAACTGCAGCGAGGACTGTGATGCCCTCGGGCAACAAGCCAATCTTTTTTCTCCACAATGCATCCCTTTGAATGATGACATACTCTAAAAATGACAGAAGGCCACAGAGAACCAATAACGATGCTTTAATTTGTCACATGACTTTCAGGAAGCAATATTGAAACCCTTCTTTTCTGAAGGAAACATCACTTTGCTCCACAGGAACGCTCTGAAAACATTCTATTATGTCCCTTTTCATCTGGAGAACAATATTTTCCACAATAATATGTAAGTCATCCTTTATTTCTGAGAGTTTCATGCAATTTATTTGCAAATTAAATAATGAAAACATTTTAAATTCTTTTGATTTCTGGAGATGATGTTAATTTAATCTACTTTAAGACATAAAAGCATCCAACTGGCAGCAGAAAGACATTATCTGATGTGTTTGGAGGTCGGCATCTTCTTGTCAACCGAGCTGAACCGCTCGGTGACGTCGGGAAGTCGACCCTGAAGCCGGACAGGTTCAACATGTTCAAACTTCCCATCAGGAATCTCTGCTTATTCACATTTTCATAATAAGTGATGATCAAACGTCAAAACGATGAGATGAAGAAGGAACATTCGCTGGACTTTTGGTTGTCGCAGCAACGGGACACACGTTCACTAAGCACACGAACGCACACGTCGAGTGTGTGAGTGTGATGTAGTGTGTGACGGGACAGAGCCGGCGTCTGATTGGCTGCTCACGTGAACTCCTTATGAATATGAATAACATGAATTTATTATTTAACTAATAATCTGTGGTGAACTGGACTAATGATAAAAACATAGGCCTCTCTCATCCTCCTCTTCCTCCTCCTCCTCCTCATCCTCCTCTTCCTCCCTCCTCTTCCTCCTCCTCATCCTCCTCCTCCTCCTCCTCCTCCTCCTCCTCTTGCTCCTCCTCCTCTTGCTCCTCCTCCTCCTCCTCCTCTCTCCTACTCTTCCTCCTCCTCCTCCTCCTCCTCCGCCTCCTCCTCCCCCTCTTCCTCCCCCTCCTCCTCCTCCTCCTCCTCCTCCTCCTCCTCCTCTTGCTCCTCCTCCTCTTGCTCCTCCTCCTCCTCCTCCTCTTCCTCCTCCTCCTCCTCTCTCCTACTCTTCCTCCTCCTCCTCCTCCTCCTCCTCCTCTTCCTCCCCCTCCTCCTCCTCCTCCTCCTCCTCCTCCTCTCTCTTGCTCTTCCTCCCTCCTCCTCCTCCTCCTCCTCCTCCTCCTCCTCCTCCTCCTCCTCCTCCTCTTCCTCCTCCTCCTCCTCTTCCTCCTCCTCCTCCTCCTCCTCCTCCTCCTCCTCCTCCTCCTCCTCCTCCTCCTCCTCCTCTCTCTTGCTCTTCCTCCCTCCTCCTCCTCCTCCTCCTCCTCCTCCTCCTCCTCCTCCTCCTCCTCCTCCTCCTCCTCCTCCTCCTCTCTCTTGCTCTTTCTCCTCCTCCTCCTCATCCTCCACCACCTCCTCCTCCCTCATCTTCCTCCTCCTCCTCCTCCCTCATCCTCTCCCCCCCCCTCCTCCTCCTCCTCTCTCTTGCTCTTCCTCCTCCCTCCTCCTCCTCCTCCTCCTCTCTCTTGCTCTTCCTCCTCCTCCCCCTCCTCCTCCTCCTCTTCCTCACCTCCTCCGCCTTCCTCTTCCTCCTCCTCCTCCTCCTCCGCCTCCCCCGCCTCCTCCTCCTCCTCCTCCTCCTCCTCCTCCTCCCCCTCCTCCTCCTCCTCCTCCTCCTCCTCCTCCTCCTCCTCCTCCTCCTCCTCTCTCTTGCTCTCCTCCTCCCTCCTCCTCCTCCTCCTCCCTCGTCCTCCCTCCTCCTCCTCCTCCTCCTCTTCCTCCCTCCTCCTCCTCCTCCTCCTCCTCTCTCTTGCTCTTTCTCCTCCTCCTCCTCTCTCCTCCTCCTCCTCCTCCTCCCTCATCTCCTCCTCCTCCTCCTCCTCCTCCCTCCTCCTCCTCCTCCCCCCCTCCTCCTCCTCCTCTCTCTTGCTCTTCCTCCTCCCTCCTCCTCCTCCTCCTCCTCTCTCTTGCTCTTCCTCCTCCTCCCCCGCCTCCTCCTCCTCTTCCTCCCCCCCCCCCCTCCTCCTCCTCCTCCTCCTCCTCCTCCTCCTCCTCTCTCTTGCTCTTTCTCTCTGTCTTCACCCCCCCCCCCCCCGGGGCGGTGACATCCTGCTTCTCTTTGTTCTTCTGTTGTTTCACTAACAGAGAGTCATGGATTCAAACTCAAATAGCTTTATTATCCTGCAACACATTCACACAAATGTTTTTAAATTCATCCATTTATAACACAATTATCTTTAAATAACTACATGTTGTATTATTATAATATAGTGTTTTGTCATCACACCATCGCACAGTTACATCACTTTACCTCATGTTCTATTATATAAGAAGATCAAACTGACCTACATCCTCCGGCCACAAATAACTCACAACCACCACAAGAAGTCGTTTATAAACCAAGATTTAATCTGCGGCGCAGCCAGGAATCACTAATAGCAGATAATCATTTGTCAAGATGTGATACGAGCACCAGAATGCTTTTAGCCATTTCAACATGGCCGCTGGGGCAGATTTCTGGGATGTAGTGATGGATTCAGATGTTTAAGTTTTCAACATGTGTGAAAAATTCTGCATAAAACACAAATTTACAAACATTTTATTACAAATGATGAAGTGAAGGTTTCATAAAGAGTCCACAGTGTCTTAACATTAGCTAACAAAACTAGTTAGTGAGCATTTAAGATAAGATAAGATAAAATAATCCTTTATTTGTCCCACAGTGGGGAAGTTGTTGCAGCAGCAAAGAAATGTATAGGACAGATAATAAATAGCAGATGTGAATAGCAGTAAAAAACAGCTGTGTTTAATAGAGTAAGATTAAGATTATGATTAAGACGAAATAATAAATACTAATAAGAAATATAAATATTAATTTACACATTTGAATTCTGTTAATACATTCGAAAAAAGTAAATACGAGCTTTGCCAGAATTGACAGCGATCTTGGATTTTCAAGCAGCTAATGTTTGGTTTTTAAAATAAAATACTTGACGAGGCACATGTCGATACTGCAACAGCTGAAATATTAGTTTTTATTCAAAAATGTGATTTTACAAGTGTAATAATGTGTTTTCGTATTTTAGTGAGCACGCGGGGACCAGACTGGATGCAATGACTCTGTTTACTTCCTGTTTCTTCTTCGTTAACACTCCTCTGGTAACACACTCCACCTAGTGGTGGGAGTCATATATGCACATACATCACCTTCATCATCGTCCACTTTTTAGCTTATTCTCCATAACTAACTTACTCATCATTTTCTAATTATTGACTTAACATTTCACAGGTTAATAAAGTCAACACCTGCATACAATAAAACACCATGAAATACTGTTATGAGTGCACTTTCTAATCTTATATAATTCAAACTGTGCAGCCTCTGATTTCAACCAAGAGTTACTTCACAACTTATCTGCAAATCATATTCAACTTGAATTCTAAAAGTTAATTCACTAAATGAATTCAAAGTGCTTAGTCTTCACACATCAATACTTCAAACCAACAAAACCAAAAGTATTTTCTGTTTTAAATGACTCTCACAACATAATTAAATGCTGCTAATCACTAAGAATAACGTTTTGGAGGCCTGATTGGCCGGCCACACCTTGACCTTTTAACTGGTTCTTCTCTGTGACAGTTGGTGTCACATGTGAGTGCAATGGTGACTTTGCATGTGATGATATGGGCCTATCAGTCTCTGTACGTGTACTGGTGTCTGCACTAGAGTCCTCCACATCTACAGAGCATGCTCGTGGAAAAGTCATTTCTCTGGTTTTCAGCAGGTAAAGCCGATTTCTCCAGTAGGTGTTTCCATCTGCTGTTTGGATTATCAGCGACCTGGGGTTGTCGTGTCTTCTCACGACGACTGCTGGTTGCCAGTTATCTTTGACTCTTACTCTCACCTTTTCTCCTTCCATCAGAAGCGGTAACTGTCTTGCTCCTTGATCAAAGTACTGCTTCTGTTTCAGCTGCCTCTCCTTGATGCTCTGGTGAACATTGTCATACAGCTGTGGCTTCAGCAGCTGTGCTGATGTTGTCGTGTCTCCATGTTTTTACGTTCAGCGGCAGCGTGGCGGTAGGAAACCACGGAAACTCAGCGGAGACACCGGAGCTGTCGGCTCAGGTCCAGGTGGCGTCACCGCGGTCCGTCTGCACAATTTCACGTGAATGTAGCATGAAAAATACGCCTGAGTTGCTTGTGGCTACAACCACAACGCTAGATGGAGGAATTCCTATGCAATGTACCTTTAATAGCTACAGTAAATACTTGAGGAGGCACATTTTGATGCAAAAGCTGAAATATTTGTTTTTAATTAAAATATGATTCTGCTTGTGTAAAAATATATTTGTGATAACACTGGCCTGTGTGTGTGTCTGTGTGTGTGTGTGTGTGTGTGTGTGTGTTTCCTGTGCAGATTCCCGGCGCGGCGATGGACAGAGTCAGCCTCCTGTGGCGTCTGCGGCGCCGGGCTCGCCGCGGCGTGCTGTGCATGGCCTTCTTCTGCATCTCCATGGCGCTGCTCTACGCCCTGTGCGCCGAGAACAGCGTGCCCGTCACCGACGCCATCTTCGGGGTGCGGGCGCGGACCCGTGCTCAGCCTCGTGCACACTCCGTCATCAAGGTCAGTCGGTCTGCGGTGGTCAGAGAGTTACAGACGCACCAGAATCGTTCACTTGGTGACACGAGCACGAGGTCGCTCGCCACTCGAAAAATTCAACATGGCGGCCATTTTTCAAGATGCAGTGATCTTCAGTACAACATTTCACATGGCTGTTATGACAACAACATGGCATATACCAGTGGTTCTCAACGTGGGGTCCGGGGACCCCCAGGGGTCCTTGGGAGAGTTCAAGGGGGTCCCCAACTTTCTACCACTTTTTTTTTTTGAGAATTAAAAAAACTTTTTTTTTTTGAGAATTTCAAATTTTTTTCTCTTTTTTGAGAATTTAATTTTTTTTTGTTTTTTTTGAGAATTACATTTTTTTTTGTTTTTTGAGAATTTAATTTTTTTTTTGAGAATGAAAAAAAAATTTTTGGGATATTGAAAAAAAGAAATTTTTTGATAATGAAATTTATTTATTTTTTTGATAATGAAATTTTTTTTTTTTTTGATAATGAAATTTTTTTTTGAGAATGAAAATTTTTTTTTTTGAGAATTTCAAAATTTTGGGGGGGAGAATAATTTTTTTTGAGAATTACAAAAACATTTTTTGGAGAATTTCTAATTTTTATTTTTGAGAATTAATTTTTTTTTTTCCTTGAGAATTTACCACTTTTGTAGAAACTCAACTTTTTTGGAAAAATTTTTTAAACCACTTCTTACAAATGTTTAAACATTTTGGGAGAAATTGTACCACTTTTTTCCAGAAATGTCTCTATAATATTTCCAAATATTTCCAAAAATTCACGTCATTTGAATGTACAAAAAAAGTAACATTATCCAGTGTCAGAACAAGTATTTCTGGTGTTTGCTTAGAGAATTTATCCAATGGGGGTCCATGGTCTAATTTGTGTCAATTTAGGGGTTGAGAACCACTGGCATATACAGTAAACATATTGGTTCCATATCCGGAAGCCATCTTGAAAAATTGGCTGCCATATAGAATTTTTTTGAGTGACCTTCAGCGAGGTCGGCTGCGTGATCCTCCTCTGGCTTCTTCCTCAGGTGCTGCGAGGCGGCGCCAAGCCGATGTACATCGACCCTCAGAAGCTCCCGGGCGTCGTCCCCGGTGACCCTCATCGTCCAATCCCTGTCCTCTCCTCGCCCAACCACACCCACGAAGCCCGCGACCCGCCGCCCAAGAAGAAGTCGAGGGAGCGCGAGCCGTCCGGGTTCTTCGCTCACCTGCTGCCGCGCCCCTTCACCCGCGCCCTGGAGACCCTGTTCGGGGGCCGGCGGCGCGGCGAGCTGAGCGGCAGAGGCGACGCCGAGTTCTTCGGACCCAACGGGCCGCTGGGAGAAGTGTGGGACGACGAGATGTCCAGCAACATGTTGGGGAGCCGGCTGAGGAAGGTGGTGCAGAACTACCAGGTGATCCAGCTGTGGTGCCTTCAGGGCCCAGGCCTTCAGTAGGAAATACCACGTTTGTCACGTAATCCATCTTTACTTTTGTCACAGCTGTTCAAAGCAGAGTTGGATCAGATCAGTCTGAACCAGAGATACAAACTTTACAAGATCAATCCAGATAACTGTTAGACAATGAGCTGTTTGTGCTTTTATTTTTAGTTTCTTTAATGTCTTTTAAACAGCCAGTATACATATATACAGTACATTAGTAAATACATTGTGAATATTTTTTCCATGTGTTTCAAATTCAAACTTCAAATTTTAATTTAATTATTTGTGGAATAATTAAAAATTAACTGTATCTGCTTCATCACTGTAATAGTTTAAAGATTAAGTGCAAAATATTAATCAATAAATGTATAGGCTATATATACTCTTGACTGCCCCTAAATGGAGGCATTTTGGCCATAAAATTTAAGACAGAAAACAAACAGTAAACTTTACTGTTTGTTTTCTTTAACACTAGTGAAACGGGATCAAAGAATCTATAATCTCTCATTATAGATGGATCATGAATTTATTGTTATATTGTTTATTTGCACAATTATAAAGACAACAATAAAAACAAATAACAAAATAAAGAAAATACATGTGCGGGTGAGGTAGAAACCCATTACGGGCTTATGTTTAAACCTCACCTATAAAAATAATTGCACAAATAGCAAAGCATAACGAAACAAAACAAAAACTTAATATATCTTGATAAGCATTAAAAACAAGAAATACAAAATAAAATGAGAAAAAAAATATATATATATATATATATATAAAAATCATACATACACAATTAAGAAGAAAAACAACAACAAAAAAGAACAAACAACAGAAAAACAAAACAAAAAAAACTAAAACTAAATGCAAAGTATTACAACGTGCAAACTGTCAATATCATATGCGACAATGTTTTGTGATCATGAAAAGGATCATGAAAAGGAAAAGTGAATATTTTCTTTGCAGATCGATTTACAGCCCTAAATTTTCTGCTTACACTCCTAAAATGTTAATTTGTTGGTCCCCTGTCTGGAGTAACAAACGTCTGGAGCCCTGATACTTTATAAATGTTGTTTATTAGTTTGAATTTAATTTAAATCAACATGGATATTAATTAACAACAGCTCAGAGAAACTCCATCAAGTCAAAGTTTGTTTCCTGTGTTTCGTCCCTCGTCTTCCAGGCGATGAATAAATACGGCGTGGAGGTGTCGGGTCCCGGCGGCGTGTCCAGCCGGCCCAAGCTGAGCGGCCCCGAGCTTCTGTGCCAGCTGAAGGACAAGGTCGAGGTCGCCACCCTGACCCCCGAGCTGCAGCCCTTCTCCTCGTTGCCGTGGGCGACGCAGCTGCCGCTGAAGCCGCTGACCTCCGACCTCGGGCCGTACAAGAGCTGCGCCGTGGTGTCGTCGGCCGGGTCGCTGCGATACTCCGGACTGGGAAAAGAGATCGGTGAGAGGGTTCTCTGTCTTTTATTGGATGTTCAACAGATATTCCATAGAGAGGAGGGGGAGGGGGGGGAAAGGAGGAGAGGAGAGAAGGAAAGGAAAGGAGGAGAGGAGAGAAGGAAAGGAAAGGAGGAGAGGAGAGAAGGAAAGGAGGAGAGGAGAGAAGGAAAGGAGGAGAGGAGAGAAGGAAAGGAAAGGAGGAGAGGAGAGAAGGAAAGGAAAGGAGGAGAGATAAAGAAAGGAAAGGAGGAGAGGAGAGGAAAGGAAAGGAAAGGAGGAGAGGAGAGGAAAGGAGGAGAGATAAAGAAAGGAAAGGAGGAGAGGAAAGGAAAGGAAAGGAAAGGAGGAGAGGAGGAAAAATGAAAGGAAAGGAGGAGAGGAGAGGAAAGGAAAGGAGGAGAGGAGAGAAGGAGGAAAGGAGACGAGAGGAGAGAAGGAGGAAAGGAAAGGAGAGGAGGAGGAGGAGGAAAGGAAAGGAAAGGAGGAGGAGGAAAGGAGGAGAGGAGAGGAGAAAAGGAGGAGAGGAGAGGAGGAAAGGAGGAGAGGAGAGAAGGAGGAAAGGAGACGAGAGGAGAGAAGGAAAGGAAAGGAGGAGAGGAGAGGAGAGGAGGAAAGGAGGAGAGGAGAGAAGGAAAGGAGGAGAGGAGAGGAGGAAAGGAGGAGAGGAGAGAAGGAAAGGAGGAGAGGAGAGGAGAGAAGTAAAGGAGGAGAGGAGAGGAGGAAAGGAGGAGAGGAGAGAAGGAAAGGAGGAGAGGAGAGAAGGAAAGGAAAGGAGGAGAGGAGAGAAGGAAAGGAAAGGAGGAGAGGAGAGGAGAGAAGGAAAGGAGGAGAGGAGAGAAGGAAAGGAAAGGAGGAGAGGAGAGAAGGAAAGGAAAGGAGGAGAGGAGAGGAGAGAAGGAAAGGAGGAGAGGAGAGAAGGAAAGGAGGAGAGGAGAGAAGGAAAGGAAAGGAGGAGAGGAGAGAAGGAAAGGAGGAGAGGAGAGAAGGAAAGGAGGAGAGGAGAGAAGAGGAGGAAAGGAGGAGAGGAGAGAAGGAAAGGAGGAGAGGAGAGGAGAGAAGTAAAGGAGGAGAGGAGAGGAGGAAAGGAGGAGAGGAGAGGAGAGGAGAGAAGGAAAGGAGGAGAGGAGAGAAGGAAAGGAAAGGAGGAGAGGAGAGAAGGAAAGGAAAGGAGGAGAGGAGAGAAGGAAAGGAGGAGAGGAGAGAAGAGGAGGAAAGGAGGAGAGGAGAGAAGGAAAGGAGGAGAGGGGAGGAGAGAAGTAAAGGAGGAGAGGAGAGGAGGAGAGGAGTAGAGGAAGGAAAGGAAAGGAGGATAGGAGAGAAGGAAAGGAAAGGAGGAGAGGAGAGAAGGAAAGGAAAGGAGGAGAGGAGAGGAGAGAAGGAAAGGAGGAGAGGAGAAAAGGAAAGGAGGAGAGGAGAGGAGAGAAGGAAAGGAAATGAGGAGAGAAGGAAAGGAAAGGAGGAGAGGAGAGAAGGAAAGGAAAGGAGGAGAGGAGAGAAGGAAAGGAAATGAGGAGAGAAGGAAAGGAAAGGAGGAGAGGAGAGAAGGAAAGGAAATGAGGAGAGAAGGAAAGGAAAGGAGGAGAGGAGAGAAGGAAAGGAAAGGAGGAGAGGAGAGAAGGAAAGGAAAGGAGGAGAGGAGAGAAGGAAAGGAAAGGAGGAGAGGAGAGAAGGAAAGGAGGAGGAGAGGAGAGAAGGAAAGGAAAGGAAAGGAGGAGAGGAGAGAAGGAAAGGAGGAGAGGAGAGAAGGAAAGGAAAGGAGGAGAGGAGAGAAGGAAAGGAAAGGAGGAGAGGAGAGAAGGAAAGGAGGAGAGGAGAGAAGGAAAGGAAAGGAGGAGAGAAGGAAAGGAAAGGAGGAGAGGAGAGGAGAGGAGAGAAGGAAAGGAAAGGAGGAGAGGAGAGGAGAGGAGAGAAGGAAAGGAGGAGAGGAGAGAAGGAAAGGAGGAGAGGAGAGAAGGAAAGGAAAGGAGGAGAGGAGAGAAGGAAAGGAGGAGAGGAGAGAAGGAAAGGAAAGGAGGAGAGAAGGAAAGGAAAGGAGGAGAGGAGAGGAGAGGAGAAAAGGAGGAGAGGAGAGGAGGAAAGGAGGAGAGGAGAGGAGAGGAGAGAAGGAAAGGAGGAGAGGAGAGAAGAGGAGGAAAGGAGGAGAGGAGAGAAGGAAAGGAAAGGAGGAGATGAGAGAAGAGGAGGAAAGGAGGAGAGGAGAGAAGGAAAGGAAAGGAGGAGATGAGAGAAGAGGAGGAAAGGAGGAGAGGAGAGAAGGAAAGGAGGAGAGGAGAGAAGGAAAGGAGGAGAGGAGAGAAGGAAAGGAAAGGAGGAGAGGAGAGGAGGAAAGGAGGAGAGGAGAGAAGGAAAGGAAAGGAGGAGAGGAGAGAAGGAAAGGAAAGGAGGAGAGAAGGAAAGGAAAGGAGGAGAGGAGAGAAGGAAAGGAAAGGAGGAGAGGAGAGGAGAGAAGGAAAGGAAAGGAGGAGAGGAGAGAAGGAAAGGAAAGGAGGAGAGGAGAGAAGGAAAGGAAAGGAGGAAAGGAGAGAAGGAAAGGAAAGGAGGAGAGGAGAGAAGGAAAGGAAAGGAGGAGAGGAGAGAAGGAAAGGAAAGGAGGAGAGGAGAGAAGGAAAGGAAAGGAGGAGAGGAGAGAAGGAAAGGAAAGGAGGAGAGGAGAGTTTTTTCCAGTTTTTCCTGTGACTTTGTGATTCTGTGACATTAAACTAAAACCTGGAGGAGGAAACATGTGAGTCACGTCAGCTGCTCAGGTTTCATTTGTTTTATTTTGTGTATTTTGTGTCTAACAACAACAACAACAACAACAACAGACTCTCACGACGCCGTGCTGCGCTTCAACGGCGCTCCCACCGTCGGCTACGAGAAGGACGTCGGCTCTAAAACCACCATCCGCCTCATCAACTCACAGGTGAACAGAATGAACTTTAAATCTGATTTAAATGTATGTAAACGTTGTGTATATGTGTTATATATGTGTTATATATGTGTAATATATGTGTTATATATATATATGTACTGTCTGTCTGTGGATGTTGACAAGCTCATTGATCATTAGATCGATCAATATGTACGGATCCTGATCAGTGGGAATCGATGGGAGATAACGTGTCGGAAACACAGAACCAGACTTGATGGTTGGGAACGGTAACTGTGGTGTTTTGGTCGTTGGTCTATTTCTGTCCTCACGTTTTCTCACACGATGGGAAAATGAAGAGACTTAATATGTGACACACTTTTTTTTTTCTTTTTTTTTTTCTTTTTCCCTCCACAGCGAGGAACAAGCTGCTGTTGTGAAGCTGAATGAATTCAGTCCAGTTTTTATTTAGGACATAAACATAAAGATTTATGACTGTTTATTAATTTAAATGTGGTTGTTATTTACAAGGTTCCTGCAGGCTGGGGGGCAGTGTGCCCCGTTAGTGCAGTGGTTCTCAACTGCTTCCTGCAGGGCCCCAGGGGTCCTTGGGAGAGTTCAAGGGGGTCCCCAACTTTTTCTTGAAATTCTACCACTTTTTTTTTTTTGAGAATTAATAAAACTTTTTTTTTTTTGAGAATTTCAATTTTTTTTCTCTTTTTTGAGAATTTAATTTTTTTTTTTTTTTTGAGAATTAAATTTTTTTTTTTGATACTGAAAAAAAAAAATTTGGGATATTGAAAAAAACTATTTTTTTGATAATGAAATTTTTTTTTTTTTTTTGATAATGAAAAAAAATTTTTTTTTTGAGAATGAAATTTTTTTTTTTTGAGAATGAAATTTATTTATTTTTTTGAGAATTTCAAAATTTTGGGGGGTAGAATAATTTTTTTGGAGAATTACAAAAACATTTTTTGGAGAATTTCTAATTTTTATTTTTGAGAATTTTTTTTTTTTTTTTTCTTGAGAATTTACCACTTTTGTAGAAACTCAACTTTTTTTGAGAATTTTTTAAAACCACTTCTTACAAATGTTTAAACATTTTGGGAGAAATTGTACCACTTTTTTCCAGAAATGTCTCTATAATATTTCCAAATATTTCCAAAAATTCACGTCATTTGAATGTACAAAAAAAGTAACATTATCCAGTGTCAGAAAATAATGTTTGATAAGAATTTATCCAATGTCCATGGTCTAATTTTGTCAATTTAGGGGTCCTTAATTTTGAGAACCACTGGATGGACGTTATGATGTTACAAAGACCTAGATTATTTCACTTTGACTTCAGTTTAAAGGGATAGTTCACCCAAAATTCAAATTTCACTCATTATCTCCTCACCCTCATGCACTGCAAAAACTCAAAATCAAGAAAAGAACATTTGTCTTATTTCTTGTCAAAATGTCTCATTTCTAGTCAAAACTAATCTCATCACCTAAAAATTAACTTGTTTTCAGATAAATTTCACTTGTTTCAGACTAATTTTCACTTGAAATCTGCCAATGGACTGGAGCAAGTTTTTCTTTCTTATTACAAGCACAAAAAACTTGCCCCATTGGCAGATTTTTCTGCTGATTTCAAGTGAAAATTTGTGTGAAACAATATATCTGTGTTATATTTGTACTGTCTGTCTGTGGACGACTAGAAAACTCATTTTGATCATTAGATCGATCAAATGTTCTTTGGATTTTGATCAGTGTCGTGTTGAGCTGTGAGAGAGAGTTTGTTCCTTCTCTGAGTAACACAGAACCATTTGTTCATATAATGGTTGTCAATGGACACCAGGTTTCTTCTAAAACGACAACAAAAACATCCAAATGGTGTTTTGGTCGTTGGTCTATTTCTGTCCTCTTGTATTTTTCTCACATGAGAAATTGTTCGAAAAAAAATGAAATAAGACTTATTTTAAGCTTGTTTGACACACTCCTGGTGTTTTTCACTTTTCATGTCCTTCCACAAGAGGGACAGGCTGCTGTTCTGCTGTTGAATGTTTTTCAGTCCAGTTTTTGGACAAAGAAACCTGGGACATAAACATAAGATTTATGACTGTTTATTCATTTAAATAGCTAGGAATTGTTATTGCCAGAACACTCTCAGAGAACTCTGAGCAAGGAGTGAACAGAAACTCCTATCTTAGTGAGGAGTGTGGTTGACCCCGTTGCTAGGGATGAGTCATCATTTCAAACGCTGTGATTGGTTGATCCTGAAAAGTTAGATGAAGGGGCGGTGTTTAGCTCAGTTGGTAGTGCAGTCCTATCCAGCATGGCAGCCTTTCTACCTCCATTTTTTCTCTCTCTCAATTGATCTTCAATTAAAGGCCAAAAAGTTCCCCAAAAATATACTTTAAAAAAATTAAAAAATATACTTTTGGTGATACTATCAAAGGATACTCGATAATCATATAATCTAATCTTATCAGACTGTATAATTGTAAAAAAAAAAAAAAAAAAAATATCATCAATTATCATACAAAATGTTGAAAACTTATAGTTCACATAGTGAAAATATTTATTTGCTTATATTTATTGCCATGCAAGTAATTTTTGCACTTTCAACATTTCAACTCAATTTAAAGAGGGTAAAATGACTCAGCCTTCATCAATGTCTGTGATTGCTGACTGGCCGATAGTTTGGTTGGCTTTGAAATTTCACAAACCAGTGAAAAATGGAGAAGGAAAGAACAAGGAAACCCAACTGGACAGAGGAACAGGAACAGCCTATAGTGTTTCAGGCTGTCATCCAGTGAATATTCTTTTCCTAGTCCAAATGTTGACATTTTGAGGGAAATAAGCCACAAATGTTCTTTGATCCCACCTTGATTTTAAGAGCTAGTTTTTGAATAGCTTTTATCTTTACTAAGATCTGTCTTAATTTTGGAGGAAATCCTAAGAAAACATCATGATTCTGAAGTTAGGGGTGGCCACTAGGAGCAATTTGTCCTAAGAATCTTTATAATGGTTGTCCATTAACAACCATTAATGGACACCGTGGATTCTTCAGAAAGGAACCAAAAAACATCCAAAACTCCATACTGCTGTTAGTCGACATGAAGGGGGAGGAGATAATGAGTGAAATTTGAATTTTGGGTGAACTACCCCTTTAACAGAAACTCAACGGCCTAAACTTCCACATCAGTGAAGACACACAGCAGTGTCTCTGTCTCTGCTTTATCGTGACGATCCAGATGTGGCCGTGTGCACAGCAGCCGCACCCATGACCACACACACACACACATACACACGCACACACACACACAACACACACACACACGCACACAACACACACACACAGCATGACAGCATCCAGCCTCCTGTGCTGACAAACAGCTTGGTCATGATCTGCAGAGTCCAGATGTTTTCCAGCTGCAGCTCCAGATCGGTGACGTCGGCGCAGCTGGATTCAATTTCACCACAAACTTTATTCGTCCCCGGGGGGCGAACAAGGACAAGACACAAACTGGAAGAAGGAAGAAGAAGAAGAAAACGTTTAGCATTCGCATCCTGTTTGTCCAGAGTCGTCACTGTGTTGTCATGGAGACAGAGTGTCACACAGGCCTTCTTGACCTTTGACCTTCAGTGATGTTGGTTTTCCCGTCCGTGTGCAGGTGATGGCGTCCGATGAGCATCGCTTCCTGTCCAGTTCTCTGTACAGCTCAGGTGTCCTGGTGGCCTGGGACCCCGCCCCCTTCTCTGCTGACCTCACACAGGTGAAGGACACACACACACACACACACACACACACACACACACACACACACACACACACACACACACACCTCCTCTCCTCCTCTTCTCTCCTCATTTCCTTCTCTCCTCTCCTCCTTTCCTCTCTCCTCTCCTCTCCTCTCCTCTCCTCTCCTCTCCTCTCCTCTCCTCTCCTCTCCTCTCTTCTCCTCTCCTCTCCTCTCCTCTCCTCTCCTCTCCTCTCCTCTCCTCTCCTCTCCTCTCCTCTCCTCCTTTCCTCTCTCCTCTCCTCTCCTCCTTTACTTTCTCCTCCTCTTCTCTCCTCATTTCCTTCTCTCCTCTCCTCCTTTCCTCTCTCCTCTCCTCTCCTCCTTTCCTCTCTCCTCTCCTCTCCTCCTCTTCTCTCCTCTCCTCCTTTCCTCTCTCCTCTCCTCCTCTTCTCTCCTCATTTCCTTCTCTCCTCTCCTCCTTTCCTCTCTCCTCTCCTCCTCTTCTCTCCTCTCCTCCTTTACTTTCTCCTCCTCTTCTCTCCTCATTTCCTTCTCTCCTCTCCTCCTTTCCTCTCTCCTCTCCTCTCCTCTCCTCTCCTCTCCTCTCCTCTCTCCTCTCCTCTCCTCTCCTCTCCTTTCCTCTCCTCTCCTTTCCCTCTCCTCCTTTCCTCTCTCTCCTCTCCTTTTTTCTCCTCCTCTCTTCCTCATTTCCTCCTTTACTTTCTCCTCTTCTCTCCTCTCCTCCTTTACTTTCTCCTCTCCTCTCCTCTCCTCCTTTACTTTCTCCTCTCCTCTCCTCCTTTCCTCTCTCATCTCCTCTCCTTTCCTCTCCTCCTTTCCTCTCTCCTCTCCTCCTTTACTTTCTCCTCCTCTTCTCTCCTCCTTTCCTTCTCTCCTCTCCTCCTCTCCTCTCTCATCTCCTCTCCTCTCCTCTCCTCTCCTCTCTCCTCTCCTCCTTTCCTTCCTCTCCTCTCCTCCTTTACTTTCTCCTCCTCTTCTCTCCTCATTTCCTTCTCTCCTCTCCTCCTTTCCTCTTCCTCTCTCCTCCTCCTTTTCTCTCCTCCTCTCCTCCTCTTCTCTCCTCTCCTCCTTTCCTCTCCTCCATCCCTCTTTCCTCTCCTCCTCTGCTCTCCTCTCCTCTCTCCTCTCCTCTCCTGTCTTCCTCTCTCCTCTCCTCTCCTTTCCTCTCCTCCTTTCCTCTCTCCTCTCCTCCTCTTCTCTCCTCATTTCCTTCTCTCCTCTCCTTCTCTCATTTCCTTCTCTCTTCTCCTCCTTTACTTTCTCCTCCTCTTCTCTCCTCATTTCCTTCTCTCCTCTCCTCTCCTTTCCTCTTCTCTCCTCTCCTTTTCTCTCCTCCTTTCCTCTCTCCTCTCCTCTCCTCTCCTCCTCTCCTTCCTCCTCCTCTCCTCTCCTCTCCTCTCCTCCTTTCCTCTTTCTCCTCCTCTTCTCTCCTCTCCTCCTTTTTTCTCCTCCTCTTCTCTCCTCATTTCCTTCTCTCCTCTCCTCCTTTCCTCTCTCCTCTCCTCTCCTCTCCTCTTCTCTCCTCTCCTCCTTTACTTTCTCCTCCTCTTCTCTCCTCATTTCCTTCTCTCCTCTCCTCTCTCCTCTCCTCCTTTCCTCTCTCCTCTCCTCCTTTACTTTCTCCTCCTCTTCTCTCCTCCTTTCCTCTCTCCTCTCCTCTCCTCTCCTCTCCTCCACACAGGAAACAGGGGCTGCTCTTTCTCATGACCGTTCTCACAGTAATGCAGTATTTACCCCCCCCCCCTCTCCAGTGGTACAACCGGACCGACTACCCCATCTTCGTGCAGTACCAGCGCTACAGGCGGCTCCACCCGCTGCAGCCCTTCTACATCCTGCACCCTCGCTTCGAGTGGCAGGTCTGGCAGCGGATACAGGACAACATGGCCGAGCCCATCCAGAGGAACCCGCCCTCCTCCGGTTTCCTCGGTACGTCGCGTCGCATCACGTCGTCGTGCCGACCCAGTTCCCGGCGTTTTCCTCCTCTCCACAGACGGATCATCTCCCTCCACATACCAGCGGTTACAGCTGGAGCCTGATTTACTGCTCTGTTTTCATTTATCACAGCTGCATCACTTGTTGTATAAACTGACAATTAGTGAAATATTCATCATGGTGATTGTCGCCATGCACGACAAAAAAAAAACAAGCCTGTGTCTGACGCACATGCCGTAAATTCAAACTGACCCGTCTTAGATTAGAGACAGGCGTCTACATGCAGGGACAGGCTTTTATTTTTAAACTTAGAGGAACTGAGGCTGTCTTTACTCTACGGCGGCACCGATCGGATCTGTAACATGAACGTGTAAACTTTTACAACTTTACATAATTTGTAAAGTTTGGCAATCAGGGGCCAGATTCACCAATATGTTCTCAAGAAAGATCTTAATTAAGAAGTTCATAAGAAAGTTCTAGAGTGCAATTCCTCAATATTTTCCTATGAATTTCTTAGTTTTCCGACTTAAGAACTTCTTAAAATACTGCATTGCACCATCAAACAGCATAGCGTGGTAGAGTCTGGAGTTTAGGCTCTTTGTGTAATTAATTATAAAAACATATTTACTTAACCTACGACCTGATTTTAGAGGCTTACCTGGCCACCGTAGGAGTTTTAAGGTTGTCTTAAAGTTAAGAAAAAAGTAAAGAACAAATGTGAGAACTTTGATTTCAAGAATACCATTTATTCTTAAGTCTTTTCTTGAGAAGAAAGTTGAGAAAATACGTAAGAACTTTTTTGGAGAATATGGGTTCTTCTCTTTTCTCTTTTTATGACTGAAGTTAAGAAGAAAATGACACTTAAGAAGATGTTTTTTCTTAAGAAGGATTTGTGAATCCGGCCACACCTCATTCTACTTAAAATAAGACTCATCATATTAAAAAGTAGCTTGTTTTTAGACACTTTTTACTTCAGATTTTCACTTGGAATAAGTAGAAATCTGATAGTAAAGCAAGTTCTTGCACAAAAAACTTGCTTTCACTGGCAGATTTTTCTACTGATTTCAAGTGAAAATTTGTTTGAAACAAGTGAAAATGATCTGAAAACAAGTTCATTTTTTTGTGATGAGTCTGATTTTAAGTGGAATGAGACATTTTGACAATAAATAAGACAAAGATTCTTGGAAAGATTTTGAGTTTTTGCAGTGCAAGAACTTGTAGTAAACAAGAAACAGACCCAGCTTCTAATTAAGACTTGGCTTTTATTTGCTTCAACCTGGATCCAGACCAGATTTGAGACTTCACGGTATTTACGAGGAGGTGGAAATGTGAAAAACGTGAATGTATGAGTCACACGTCCTCTTGTCTTGTCCAGGCACCGTGCTCATGATGTCCCTGTGCGAGGTGGTGCACGTGTACGAGTTCCTGCCGTCGCGGAGGAAGACGGAGCTCTGCCACTACTACCAGCGTTTCTACGACGCCGCCTGCACGCTGGGCGCCTACCACCCGCTGCTGTACGAGAAGAACCTGGTCAAACGGATGAACCAGGGCTCCGACCGCGACATCTTCACCCAGGGACGCGTCACGCTGCCGGGCTTCAGCAAGATGAACTGCACCCAGCAGAACGCCGCCGCCGCCGCCGCCGCTGCCGCTGGAGGAGGAGGTTCACCCAGACACTGACTGCCTCACATACACACACACTAACAGACACACACTAACACACACACGATGTAAAGCAGAGCCCTGCATGAAGAACACGATGAGGACAGACGCATGAAAGTCAGTCACTGCCGAAAAACAAAACGAACGCTGTGCCACTCACTTTAAAGGGATACGCCAACTTTTTTTTGTGTGTGTGTCTTGCCTCACTCCTGAGTCCATGACCAGCAGATAGACACCATCCTTTCCACTGTGCGTGCAGTAACAAGGGAGATACGGGCAGAGCTGGCGCACCGCTAATTAGCTTAGCTCAAACACTGGAAGTGTATGGGTAGTGTTAGCCTGCCTCCACCTAAAGTAGCTAATTAGCTTAGCTCAAACACTGGAAGTGTATGGGTAGTGTTAGCCTGCCTCCACCTAAAGTAGCTAATTAGCTTAGCTCAAACACTGGAAGTGTATGGGTAGTGTTAGCCTGCCTCCACCTAAAGTCTAATTAGCTTAGCTCAAACACTGGAAGTGTAAAGTGTTAGCCTGTCTCCTCCTAAAGTAGCTAATTAGCTTAGCTCAAACACCGGAAGTGTATGGGTAGTGTTAGCCTGCCTCCACCTAAAGTAGCTAATTAGCTTAGCTCAAACACTGGAAGTGTATGGGTAGTGTTAGCCTGCCTCCACCTAAAGTCGCTAATTAGCTTAGCTCAAACACTGGAAGTGTATGGGTAGTGTTAGCCTGCCTCCACCTAAAGTAGCTAATTAGCTTAGCTCAAACACCGGAAGTGTATGGGTAGTGTTAGCCTGCCTCCACCTAAAGTAGCTAATTAGCTTAGCTCAAACACTGGAAGTGTATGGGTAGTGTTAGCCTGCCTCCACCTAAAGTCGCTAATTAGCTTAGCTCAAACACTGGAAGTGTATGGGTAGTGTTAGCCTGCCTCCACCTAAAGTCATCAGAGAAACTTTTCAGCAACTCTAAACGGAAACCGGCGGTCGATCTTCACAACGGCTAGCTTGAGTAGCGCCGAACTCGTCCAAACAAAATAGTAAACAGCTGGTATTTAGACAAATTAACGTCACACTGCTGATCTAAACGGCTACTTTCTCACCTAAACATGTTTGAAATGTTGATAAAGTGATATATTTACAGAGTTTAGAGCTAAAATGATATCAGCTTCTGATGCTGATTTCAGCTCAGGTAGGAGGCAGGCTAACACTACCCATACACTTCCAGTGTTTGAGATAAGCTAATTAGCTACTTTAGGTGGAGGCAGGCTAACACTACCCATACACTTCCAGTGTTTGAGCTAAGCTAATTAGCTACTTTAGGTGGAGGCAGGCTAACACTACCCATACACTTCCAGTGTTTGAGCTAAGCTAATTAGCGGTGCACTAGCTCTGCCCGTATCTCCCTTGTTACTGCACACACAGTGGAAAGGATGGTGTCTATCTGCTGGTCATGGACTCAGGAGTGAGGCAAGACATGGAAAAAATGTTGGCATATCCCTTTAAACATTTCATGTTGTTATAACACTGTAAACACACTCAACACACGCAGACAGAAACACAGACACACACTGAACTTGTTTGTGAAGAACATACTGCCTACAGACGACCGCTGACCCTCCGATGTCCAGCAGACACTCCCCCCTCCCCTCAAGAGACAAATCATTCTGCTCTTTCTATGCTAACCCCCCCCTCGACAAAACCTGTATATAAACGACGACTACGATGGCGGCGGCGAAACCCGGAGGACGCTCTTCGCTGATCAGGATTTTACTTCCACAAACACGAGACCTTTGCAGTTTTTTTTTGTTTTGTTTTGTTTGATTTTATTTTTATTAGTCGCCACCAAATACAGATTCAACATCTGTTTTAGAAATGAGATGACGTAGATGTTTCTTTTTGTGCTAAAATAGAGTTGTTGTTACCACAGTGTGAAAATTGATGATTCCTGTCAACATTTCCCGCCACAGGCGTCAGGAGTCACCGGCTGAGTTGAGCTTTTCTCGTTCTCTCTGCACATGTTGATTAATTCGATGATTAATGCAGAAGTTAAGGAGGAACTCTTCAGGATTTCCACCTTAACTCAGCTCCATGTGTCTCTTTAGCTCCAGCTCCAGAGTCCTAGTGCTGGTTAAATTGAGTTTTATTAGTTTTTTTGTTTGTTTTTTGACAGATAAGACTACACAGATATACACATGGTAACATGGTAGATGATAAATAACCGTATCCACCGCTCCATGGGTTGATTTCTCACCGGCTTCGTTGTTGGAACCAGATGCACCTGGAGGAGAGGAGGGTTAGAGACACTTTAAAGGAGGTGATGATTGTGTTGTTGTTGTGTTTGTGGAGCTGAGACTCTGCAGAGCGTCCTCCGACCTCCGACCTCTGACCCCTCCCTCTCTGTTACTGACGCATGTGAACCAACTGTAAAAGCTTTTTCTCCAGACTAGTGTAGCAACACGAGAAACGACTAACTATATCTCTGACTGAACGCAGAGATTAACCGCATGGCACGAATGCATCGGTTTTTTTCTTTGTTTGTTTTTTTCTATTATTATTATTCTTATTATTTCATTGATGTAAAACATGCAAACGGTGTTTCGGTGCATGCAGACAGAGACGACGAGCCAGTCGGTTTAAACTGGATTATCACCATCATCATCATATTCTTAGTGATGCAATAAAAACAGAGCAGATTTCAGAAACCCAATCCTGCAAGTTGTTGTTGGATGGATGGATGGTGGGTCCAGGTGGTGAGGGGGCGGGGCTTCATTGTGACATCACAAAGTGACAGGAAGTCCTGATGGCTGGTTTTAAGGCTCAGTTTCTGAATACAGGCTGTGTGCATTTCTCTGTGGACTGAGGCTTTGATACACTGCAAAAACTCAGAATCTTACCAAGAATATTTGTCTTATTTCTAGTCAAAATGTCATTTCTAGTCAAAACAAATCTCATTCTACTTAAACTAAGACTCGTCATATAAAAAACAGCTTGTTTTTAGACACTTTTTTACTTCTTTCAAGCAGATTTTCATTTGAAATAAGTAGAAAAATCTGATAGTGGAGCAGGTTTTTGTTTGGAACAAGTTAAAATCTATATCTATCTATCTATCTATCTATCTATCTATCTATCTATCTATCTATCTATCTATCTATCTATCTATCTATCTATCTATCTATCTATCTATCTATCTATAAAACAAGTTCAATATTCTTGGAGAGATTGTGAGTTTTTGCAGTGTACTTTCACAGTGTTAATATAGAACCTAGAGCTGCTTTATAATCACACCACACATGGACGTGTATCGACCTTTGACCTGCTCGGTGTCGCTGCTGCGTCTCGTCTGGTCGGTTTTATCAGATCACCACACACAGAAAACCGGTGGTAGCTGTTGTTTCTGGCTTGAGCTCCAGTCTCTGTTGTTTTTCTAATGATTTCAGCGTCGTTGTGTTGTGCTTTTTTTTTTCTTTTTTTTTTGTACCAGGACTTTATTGTTTATTCAGGAGTTAACACTTGAATAATTGATGTCATTGCATTTCAGAGGAGAACACGTTCTCCTTGTGCAGTTGCACTCTTTGTCCCGACTCCTGCTCCCTTCATCTCGGCCGTCTCCTCCACTTTCACTCGGAGGCTGCTGCTGATTTTTTATAATTTCAGTTTCCAGATGCACTTTTTCCCTTCGCTTTGCCTTCGCCCTCCTGCTCTCTGAGAGGGTTGTTACGCTGTTAAACTGTGCTTTCACGTGGTTCATCTATTTTAATTTTTTATTATTATTATTATTATTATTATTGAGTTGATATGGGAAGAAAAATGCCCCAGAGACAAATGGGTAAGTGTTTTATCTCGATGCTGGAATATTTTTTTTATAATGTTTTGTTAGGACGTGCACGGCCACAAGCTGAAGTTTCCCTGAGGTGTCAGTGCCAAATATCCCTTAAAGTCAATCAGTCAATCAAGGAATCAATCAATCAAATTTGAAGACACACTGAAACACAGATAAATATAAAACGAACGTAATTCATCAAGTTTAAAGTTTATTAATCTATTAATCAAGTAATAAGTTAATTAAACTGAATATTTTGGTATAAAAAAGTTTTATGTGAATGATAACCAATTTAATCAGGACGTATTATTTGCTAAATTGTATGAACTTATAAAAACATTTTGTAACTTTTTTTTCCCTTTGCGTTATATTTGTTTTTACTTCTGTTGTTTGTTTGTTTGTTCAGAACACAAACCAAATAGATTTGGAGCCACTGATTTAACATCATCAACACTGAATTGTTTTTAAACCTGCATGTTCCAATCAGACAACTTTGCTGTTATTGCTAATATTTTTTATTATTATTATCATGATCATTATTTTGTATATTCTTCATAGTGTTTGGTTGACGATCATTTTGTCTGTTTCAGCAGGAGTGAAACTCCTCTGGAGGGTGGGATGAAGAAAATATGTGTATTTAAAACTTTTAAACTTAAGGCCATTGGTCAATAAAGAACTAATAAGGAAACGGCTCTGGATCAGTTATTTATTCGTGAGGACGAAGCAACATTATATCTGCATTCACTGTGTTGTAATTAAATGAAAAACACATTTAAAGATGAGTTATTTTTGCTTTTATGTAAGGTGATGTTTTTATGCCAGAGGACGCCACCTGCTGGTCAAACTGCTCACTGAGGGAAACGAGGACATCAGTCACATTCAGACCTGCAGCTCTGTTCCTGCTGCAGGTACGGACCAAACGGAGCAGAACCAGCAGAACCCGTGGCCTGGATCCAGTATGAGACAGAAGAAGAAGAAGAAGAAGATGCTGCACGGAGCCGCCCTTTAACTCAGAGAAGCCATGGAGGACTCTGAAACTGAGGGTGAGTAGATAATGAGTGAAATATCATTCTGGGGTGAACTATTCCTTTAAGTTCTGGAATCAATGCTCCAACACAGCTTGTGACTTTTAGTTGGTTTTAGTGAACCTATAAAACAAACTCTGCAGTCTGACTCCTCTGCTTCTTCTGCAGACTCGACCTACAGCGCCCCCTGCAGTTCTGGCCTCCGTCAGCGCCCCCGCCCGTCTGATAGACGTTCTCCGCGGCGGAGCCTCGGTGTTGGAGCTGCAGCGTGGACGAACCGTGGAGCTGCCGCGGCCTGAGACACAGACGCAGAGTCACGGCTCGTTAGAGAGTAAAGAAGAGAGGAAATTAGGACAATGTGATGAAACATTAAACAGGAAGCACAAACTCATCACCAGTTTGAGCCATTAATGGTTTCACTTCACATGCGTCGTCTTGACTCTTCACCAGTTTGTGAAAGTCTCATCAAACAGAGGAAACCTCAGTTTCCCTCATCTCATCTCAGACCTCAGTCCAGGAAGCTTTTTGTTTCCTTCTGCCCCCCCCCCCGAGATTTTTTGTTGTGTTACTTTAAATTCTATACTTGTTTGTCTATTATTCGAGATAAAATACTAAAAAAAAAATCTAAATATTTAAAACAGTTTGTTTCTGCTCAAAGAGAAGCTGATGAACTCTGAGAACCTGCTCCACACACACACACTGACTGTTGACAACAATTCAGTTTTGGGGACTGTGTGAGTTTTGTGACACACCGGTTAAAAACTTTTACTCAGAACAACTGAATTCACTATTTCTCAGAAACCGTGCACAGTGTGGTTTTGTGGTTTAGCGTTGGTTGTCTTCACGAAGCGGTTGAGCTTTAGGACGATGCTGAAGTGTGAAGGTGATGAAGACAGTGACGGTGATGGTGACGTGAAGCGTGTTGCGAAAAGAAATAACAACTCACATTTTGTTGAGTTGCCTCCTTTTGCACTTTGTGGAGACAGACACGTGAAAACTCAGTCACCAGCTGAGGTCGCTGAGGTAGTGGATTCTTTTACAGAACTGGGTCCAACATGTCGGTTACGGACCCGGTTCCATCAGGTTCATGTGAACGGTTGTCACAGTCGGTTCTTGAAGTTCAGCTTCACTCGTGCAAATTTGACCACGGGGGTGTTTGTGTTAACTCGCACAAGTACAAACTACTCATGCCATCATGTCTGGGTTGGTATCACTGGAGTTGCACACAGCTCCACGACCTACGTCTGGATGACGGCTGCTTCCAGTGCTCACCAGGGCCCAGTTTATGGTCTGTAGGATCAGTCTCTGCACTTCCAAGTATAATAAATGCAAAAATAGGATCCATATGGGAATCGGTAAGAGGATTCATTATGGAACCGGATTCGGTGCCATCCTAATGAATCCCAACCCTAATCTGGGGAGGATGCCTCCATAGCGAGGTGTGGGAGGAGGCCGCCGGGCAGACCGAGGAGGACTCGGTGGAGAGATTGTATCTTCTGGCTTTGGAAAGACTTGGGTTCCCCCGTCAGAGCGCGATGATGTAGCCAGGGAAAGTAAAGTCTGGGGCTCGCTGGTGAATCTGCCCCATGAACCCGATCCCAGACAAGCAGTAGAAGATGGATGGACATTTAAATTACGACTGTTTTCAGACTAAAAGTTTGCAACGTACTCACCTTTCATAAACCACACGTGACACCAGGCATTCACTGAAACTTCCACCGGGATCTACACCAGATCCCACCACGACCACGACGACGAGCACGATCCATCCGAACAGAACACACATCAGGAGCGCCAACGCAGAGCCGCTCGCCTGCAGACACAAAACACACACGAGTGTCAGCGTGAAGATGACGGCTGAGGACAACGTCTCTGTGAAGGTCTCACCTCGGCCTCCAGGCTGCTGGTTCTGCTGCTGGGGGACGTGGGACGGCCGTCTGCGGAGGACATGGTTTCAGCATCGTGATGTCACCAAACCCGAAGACTAATGCATGAGAGCAGACCTTTAAAGAAAGCAGTCTGAGGTCTGTGTACCTGTGCTCCGTCCAGCTGTCGTCCTCTCCGTGTTTGGAGCTGAGGTTGTCGTTGGTGGAGCTGAACCAGGTTAAATCAAATGAAATTAACATCAGATCATCAGAGACTCGTCCTTTCACGTGTTCAAACCATTCACCATAGGGTCTGGAGTTTTGTCCCTTTCAGTTTGTAAACAAAACAGTGAAACTCAGCCCCTCCCTAAGGCTAAGCTGTGTAGCCTCCTGCTCCTGACAGCAACAGTTGTCATGACCATAAAGGAAAGGAATTACAGTCTGAAAGAAGTGCTGGAGCCAGTGGTGTCTTGATGCCGACCTCTCGCCAACACCGGGAGCCTCCGTGGATGTTGTTTTGCCGTTGTATTGTGGTGTTGTTTCGGGTGTTAGCCCGGATGAAACACCAGCACGCTAGCTGACGTTATAATACATGCAAAAATAGCTCACTAATATGGTCCTAATACTTGTTACCAGTGTCGGTATAGGTCGGGAATCGGTCCCGGCTCCAGTGTTTCACTCAGACTGTATTTATTGTTCTTTGTTGTCCTGACTGCTGCTGCTGAGAGATAGAGACTCAGTAGCATCAGACAGCTAGCACAGCTAACAGGCCTGAGCCTCCTGCTGCAGGTAGCTTCACCTGTAGCATCAGACAGCTAGCACAGCTAACAGGCCTGAGCCTCCTGCTGCAGGTAGCTTCACCTGTAGCATCAGACAGCTAGCACAGCTAACAGGCCTGAGCCTCCTGCTGCAGGTAGCTTCACCTGTAGCATCAGACAGCTAGCACAGCTAACAGGCCTGAGCCTCCTGCTGCAGGTAGCTTCACCTGTAGCATCAGACAGCTAGCACAGCTAACAGGCCTGAGCCTCCAGCTGCAGGTAGCTTCACCTGTAGCATCAGACAGCTAGCACAGCTAACAGGCCTGATCCTGCTGCAGGTAGCTTCACCTGAGCTCCGTCATTGGCTGGAGCGATAACACTGACTCTCTCACCATAGGTGTCTCTGCTCATTTGCGACTCTCTAGCTCCACCTAGAAACGTCCACGTGCACAGCAAAACATGAACAAAACAAAGCAAAAAACCAAAATACAGGCAGGGGGAGGAGGGGCTGCAGACAGAGCCCCCACCACACAGGACTAGGAGCCCATAGGTGATGATTCAGACGGATTTCATTTGTAAAAGTCTAATGTTTATTTTTAGGCACAAAACTCCAGACACTACCTTTAAAGAAACCAGTGTGAGGTCTGTGTACCTGTGCTCCGTCCAGCTGTCGTCCTCTCTGTGTTTGGAGCTGATGTTGTCGTTGGTGGAGCTGAACCAGGTTAAATAAAATCAAATTAACATCAGATCATCAGAGACTCGTCCTTTCACGTGTTCAAACCAGTCACTTAACATCTCACCTTCTTCAACAGTCAGATCAAAGTGATGTTTGGCATCATTGAACCACCAAGGTATCTGCACTCTGCATCCATACCGCCCAGCGTCTGTCTTTGTGAGGTTTCGTATCGTCAAGGAAACGTCTCCTTCCTCCAGTCGTCCCAGTAGCTGATACCTGCTGGAGACGCTGTCCACTGTTTGTCCATCTGTGCTGATGATCTGGTCGCTGCAGGTCCCAACGTATGGTAAATCTCCTCGACCCCAGCAAATGAACAGGTTTCCATGTTTCTCACGGTCGTATCTACACGGCAGAGTGACGTCCTCACCTTCTCGACCCACAAACCTGTCGTCACTGTGACCGACTGTGGAGACAAGAAACAGGACAAAGTATTCATATCCTGTCTGGTTTAGTCGTTAGTCGTCCTCTCTGATTCTGTGGTCGCTCTGAATGTCTCTTTCGGTTCCTTTGGACGGGTGTGGTCGTTTTGTTCAATTACAGCACAACTTTCTGAACACACGTGCCACTGATCAAGAGATAAAACTAGAAAAAGATAGCATTTCCTGCAGAAATGCGTGTGGATGCAATGAGGCTGGTTTCGCATCCATGACCTCATGATCTCCAACTGTATACTCCACCACTGCACCACAGAGAGCACACTGATGCTGAACCTGTTGTCATCATTCAATGATACCTGAATGCAGAACAGTAGGAAGGACAGCAACATGTACAAATTGAGGGCTTTTGTGCCAGGCCTGACTATTTTATGTGAATGTAAACAAAGTCTACTGCCAAAATGCCACAGTTGCAAAGACTGTTGTCTGTTAATGAGCTGCACTCTGTGTCGCTCTGAAGTTAACGAGCGCAAAGCTGCACCTGTTGGAAACACAGTCAACACCAACAAAGCTTGAAGTCAAACAGAGAAAATAAATCACTATTAATGTTGGTGAGGCAAGATTTGAACCAGCAACCTTCAGATCATGAGTACAATACGAAGAACAATAGTGTGGCTGCATTCTGCATCCACACTAATTAATGCCACAGCATCTTGTGGGTCGGTTAAAGAGCCACGGCAGAGGCACGAAGGACACCATGTTAAACACCATACGCCTAATAACACTAACCCTGTCACCATGAACATGCCAGGACTGTGCCGGTGCAAAGGAGCTGCAGGTTAAATACAACAAAATCAGTAAGAGGAGGTGAACAACGTGAGAAAAAACACAAGTTTAAACCAGAAATAAAATCAAAGACATGAATCTGATCAGTAAATCAGTAGTTGAAGTACCTGAGAGAAGAGCGAGCAGCAGCAGCAGTACCATCCTCATGACGAGCACTGACAGACTGGAACCACACACACACACACACACACACACACACACACACACACACACACACACACACACACACACACACACACACACACACACACACACACACACACACACACACACACACACACACACAGACAAACCACATCTTAACACATCTTCTGCAACCATTGTGAGTCACCACAAACACACACACGTACCACATCTTAAACACAGCTCGTGTACTTATCAACATGGAGCCGCTGTGTTTCATCAGACTGGACATAAAGAACTCACCATCATTATACGAGTGTAGATGATTGAAACTAAATAAAGTGTTTGAACTTGGTGCATCAAACAACAGCTGTATTTAGATGCAATAATAATAGCCTATATATTTTTTACAGTTCTATTAATAAGTTGTGCACTTTTCTGTGATTGAACTGAGCTTTTCCTGCCATAGACGCTGTGTCGACGACCTCCACTCAACTTGCTGACGTGCTCCAAGGCCAGGTACGTCCCTCTGACCACACCCATCTGCAACACACTGTTTATTATGACATCACTTCATTCATGTCCAATAAAAACTTCAAAAAAGGAAATGTCAGGTTTTCCTGTTTCTGTTTCCTGTAGACGTTTTGGCCTTGTGGTGTTTTAAAGAAGACATTATCATTAACATTACCTGTTGCTTTAAAGGTAAGTGACTCTCGGTAATGAAGCTCAAAGCATCCTGGGACACTACATGGCTTTGCATAAAGTGTAGTCCCATTGACTTCCAACAGGTGGTGCTATAACACCACTCGTAAAAAACAGACCCCACTGAAAGAGTCAGGGAGCAGTGAATAGATCTTCCTCCTCAGTGAGAGCGCTGCAGCCGAGGAAAAGTCAATGAAGCAGAACCAGAACCAGATGAAGGATGTGCATCAGACACTTTTCTCCCACATTTACAGTTTTTTATTTTCACTTGATAACGAGCACTGGTCAATAATAAAGCTTCTTTTCTTCACAGTCTGTATTTCCTCCATGTGTCTCAGCTCAACGGTTCATCTCATCCCCTAAAGTGTTTCTCAACAACTTCACACATGGGTCAGAGTCTGATCCACAACACTGTAACACACTAAACTACAACATACTAACTACTGTACAGAGAAAATAGGCTACAACATATTTTATCTTTTAGGCTTAAATGTTTTTTTTTTCCAGATAAATCATTATTTCATTATAGAAAAAGATCTCAGCAGTTTGTTGAGTTCAACAAGGATAACAGGAATGAATCAACAACGCAGCATTTAGCTTCAGGTATTGTGCATCGACTCCGTCACCACCTCCGTCGATCTGATAGATGTTCTCCACGGCGGAACCTCACCGTTGAAGCTTCAGCGTGGACGAACCGTGGAGCTGCCGAGGCCTGAGACACAGACACAGAGTCACAGCTCATTGGTGAGTAAAGAAGAGAGGGTTGTACTTTCATCTTTATATGTAAAATTAGGACATTGGGCCTCATTCACCGATATCTTCATAATAGATTCTTTCCTCAACTGTTCTTCAAAAGGTAATTAATAAAACTCAATGTCAGATTCATCAACACGTTCTTAATAACCGAATGCCATCTTCTCACAAGTTGAGAGCATGTGCCAGATTACCATAGGAAACCGACCCATCAATGCCCATAAAAGGGCGTGAGACTGCAGGGCCGTGTGCACACAGAACCCACAGGCACTGAGCAGAGAAGGTGAAGCGAGAAAGAAAGTTTAAATTCTCAAATAGAAATCTGCAGAAGGAGGTCGTTAGATATTCCTGAGTGTGTGCATAGAAGAACAAATCCTGGATAAGAAAACATTCATGAATGCCACAATCTTTGTAAAACACGGCGTCAGTGGTTTTTACTTCACATGCAGCATCTTGACTCTTCACCGGTCACATCATCAAACAGAGAGGAAACCTCAGACGTTTCCTTTCCTCGTCTCAGCCTCAGGCCAGGAAGCTTTTTGCTTCCTTCTGACCCTCAAACACAAAGCATTAGTGTTTTTTCTGACATTGTGCTACTTTTTATATTTGTTTGTTTAGTTGTTGTTGGAGATTTATTTTATTTATTTATTTAACCTTTATTTTAACAGGGAAGGTCCGTTGAGAGCAAGCTCTCTTTTTCAAGGACGCCCTGTAACATACAGAGATCACAAGAAGATATCAATACAACACAATAAAATGCAACACAATAAAATACAGTTATAAAGACAGGAGTTAATAGAATTACTAGTTAAAGCAGGTGCACACCTGGGTCTGAGCCCCCAATACTGTGGTGCAGAGTAGATTCTTGAAAGCCTCAAGTGAGATAAATTTATCGAGATGAAATGAAGAAGTTCCTATTTCTGTTCTCGGACACTGAGAACTGGCTCACACCCATGACCACACACACCCACACACACACACACACACACACACACACACACACACACACACCCACACACACACACAGCGACCAAGTTAGGAAAAAAAGAAAAGAAATAACAACTCACATTTGGTTGAGTTTCCTCCTTTTGCACTCTGCGGAGACAGACACATGGTAAACATCATCATCTGTACGACCAGGTTATAGACCGAGCCCGTCCTCAACCTCTCAGCTGCCTCTGTTGCACTCACCTATTGATTATTGATTAATGATTTCAACCTCAACAACAGACCAATCTGACCTCATAATGTTTAGATGAAGAAGAAGATGAATGATCAAAACTCAAACGGTAAATATTATTATTCATGGAGATTTAGCATCGGCTATTTGGCTAGTTTTTTAAAAGCGTTTTTTACTGTACATGCACGCATTCATAAAGTGAATAGCTGCTAATGTTTCATGTTTTCATGTGCACTTTTCAAGTCGTCTTCTGGTATTTACCATAATTACCATAGCACATGAAGGCAGCATAAAGCTATATTTTGTGATGGCGCCCTCTCCCTGCTGAATATGGTGACGTCAGTAAAGTCCCTCCTCTCTAAAGCAGGAATATTATCGCATGACACGTGACACATCAACACCACACCAGTTTTACACTAAAAACCTGCAATGTACTCACCTTTCATAATTCACATGTGACACCAGGCACACGCTGGTATTTACACCAGGATCTACACCAGATCCCCCGCAGGTTTGGTGAGTGACGGCCACAATGACCAGCGCTATCCATCCGAACCCAAGAAACACCACAACCACCAACATCAAGTCACTCGCCTGCTGACACAAAACACAACAGTTTAACACACACACACACACACACACACACACACACACACACACACACACACTGACGAGCGACGTGGAAGTCTCTGACGGTGTCTCACCTCGACCTCCAGGCTGCTGGTTCTGCTGCTGGGGGACGGGAGACGGCTCTGTGGGGAGGTCGTCTGACCTGAGGTCAGGGAAAAGAAAGCAGATGTTTTTAGCACCGTGATGTGATGCCACCGAACCCTGAGACTAAAGTACAAGAGGAGAGCCTTAAAGAAACAAGTCTGAGGTCTGAGGTTCTCTGTGTGTGGCCTATAGGCCTATACCTGTGCTCCGTCCAGCTGGCGTCCTCTCAGTCGTCCTCTCAGTCATCGCCTCAGTCTTCCTCTCAGTCGTCCTCTCAGTCGTCCTCTCTGTGTTTGGGGCTGATGTTGTCGTCTGTGGAGCTGAACCAGGTCAAACCAACATCAACATCAGATCATCAGACTCGTCCTCTCACATGTGTTGTTGCATAGGTACAAGTGTGTTCAGGGTTTTCAGTAAAACTGACACAGTAAAGAAGTCTGGATTTTCTAAATCTCAAAAGATTTTGTTTTTATCTGTGGGAGACTCCACACATGAAGATAAAAAAAAAAAAATTTTTTGATCGTGCGTGGTGTCCTACGATATTCCCAATACATACGACACACTAGAGTCTCGTCCACCAAAGCAGAAATCTTGCATGATCAAACATGATCTGACGTCCTTTGAGCAAAGATACTTTACCACTATCAATGCACACCTGCAAACTAGTCACCTTTTTTATGTCAACCAGGGTAGTAGAAGTGAATGAAGAGGGTTTTAGTTTTGTATGTTGTCACCTTTTTCATTACTCCAGAGCTTGTAGGTCTGCCCATGACAAGCTGCTCCAATGATATGAAATGGTTCAGCTACACTTCTCTCCTAAAGTGGGCGTGGCTACCCATCCCCCCACATAGTGTTGTGAACGTGTGTTGTAGTTAGACAAAAATTACTTAGGCTATATTTATAATATTTTTTATTTGTAAAAAAAAAAGTTAATTAATGTACTATGGGGCGAAATAATCGACCATCATCTCCTATTTGTGTTCACTTCTCCCATTGGAGTCAACAAAGCTGCCGCTGGCCTCCTAAAAGGGGCGGAGTCATGGAGAAAACCACCTGACATACAGGAAGCTGACTCGTCATGGAGCGCCTTAAACCGTCTTTGCTTCGAGTTTCGCTTCATTGATGGTAGCCATGGAGACGGTAGCCATATTGTTATGCTGCTGTCACGTTCTTTAGTCAGCTCGCTTCTTTAACAGCTGCATTTAATTTAAAGTCACAATCTGTAGAGTCAACGACTCAGGATTGTCAGCTTCCCCCACACACAAGACAACTTTTGATCGTAAATAATGAACAGGTTTCATATTTACGATGCATTTTCCGAGCAGATCGTCAGGGGAAATCGACTCTTAGCACACCTCACGCCATAGGATAATCTCCTAGGACAATGTTTACAGCTAATCGGCAATTTCTGTCCTTCGTCGGAAGGGGAAAATCAGGCTAAATTCAGACAGATTATCTTTATGTGTGTACCAGACTTAATAAGTCAGACTTATACCAAGATTCACTGAAGCTAAATTGAACTAAGGGCGACGTCAGACTCAATGTGTTATATTTTAGCAGCTTGTTTCAGAATATTCTCATTGTAAAACAATGAAACACTCAAAGATTTCTTTGTAGTTGTTCATGTAAAGTTAACTTTCCTGCACAAACTCTGATATTTGTCACATCTCACCTTCTTCAACAATCAGATCAAAGTGAGCTTTGGCTCTACTGGACCATAAACGTATCATCACTCTGCATCCATACCGCCCAGCGTCTGACTTTGTGAGGTTTCGTATCGTCAAGGAAACGTCTCCTTCATCCAGTCGTCCCAGTATCTGGTACCTGCTCTCTGTTTTACCACTGCTGCTGATGAATATCTGGTCGCTGCAGCCACTGAATGGTAAATCTCCTCGACCCCAACAAAACGACAGGTTTCTATCATGTTTCTCACGGTCGTATCTACACGGCAGAGTGACGTCCTCGCCTACTCGACGCACAATCGTGTAGTCACTGTGACCGACTGTGGAGACAAGAAACAGGACAAACTATTAAAACCAAATCATTAGTCTCCTGTCAGATAGGTCGGTAGTTTTCTTTATTCTGTGGTCACTCTGAATGTCTCTATCGGTTTCCTTATGATGGGTGAAGCACAACTTAACCACACAAGAAGACTCAGTCTGATCATACATGTAGCCTTCGCCCCAGATCATGAGATCAAATCAAACCGACAACATCTTGTGGATCAAATACCCAAAATCAGCCAGAGCAGAACAGGAAACAGTGTTACAGTAATGAATCAATACGACTGATCAGTAAATCAATAGGTAATAGTAAAGTACCTGAGAGAAGAGCGAGCAGCAGAACGATCCTCATGATGATCACTGACACACTGTCACCACACACAAACACACACGCCACATTTTAAAGACAGAAGCATGATGCTGTTTTTCACACTTCGACATCAAGAAAGGAAATGTTTGTTTCTGTTCCCTGCAGACATTTTTAGCTTGCGGTGTTTTAAAGAAGTGACTGCAGGCGTTTAGCCTGGTCGCGCCCACACTAGTGATGTCACGCCTCGCAAAAGCGCGGCCGACTGCTAGTCTGGCCAACCGTACTATTTACTGGATTTCTGTCTCCTGAATTTTCGGGAACTCTAGGCGTAGAGGCGTGTTCAAGTACTGTAAGTGATGCAGTGGAGCAGCAGCAGAAGCTTCGACACCGCCTGTTCTGGCTTCGACCAGTAGCAGACTGAGGCATTTTGAGCCATTTGAAGGATGCGCTTTGAGAAATGGATTCTCTTCATGTCTTGGCCAGACCCAATGCTGAGTATCAACCGTATCAACATTGGAAAGTCGTGACAACCAGGCTAGCAGGCGTTAGCTTTGTTGCTTTAAAGGTGTACAGAAATGGCCGTTGGTCCCGTTTGTCGCGCCAACTTGTCACAAGCAGCAACACGAGTTTAGCCGAGTAAGGTAAACAGATTTGATTGGTCGTTATCGAGCGGGCGGGATATTCAAAGCTTGGGGCGAGTCCGAGCTCCGTGTGTGTGTGCGTGTTTAGACGTTTGAATGACAGACGACACATCAGTGGCTTTTGAATCGTGTACAGGCTGACGTATAATCCGTGCGCCTGCATTGTCCAATGCGAAAAAAAAATACAAGAAAATACAACACTTTCATCCCGGATTTACTCAAAAATAGAATTTTGCACAAAGTTTGGCCTACAACGTCTGTTAGATGAGTTTTTACACTAATTTTATGACCCAGAGTGGGCTGAAATTCAGTTTTCTTTTCTGTACACCTTTAAAGGGCATTTCCAGTGGTAATCAATGTTTACCCCAGATATCAGGTGGTCACCTATCAGTTTATTTCATACCATCCATACTCCCAACTGCAGCGTCTGGACATTTATAATCGTTTTTGTTCAAGAATCTATAGTTTTTTCAGTATTCATTAATTGGCTCCAGACTAATTTTAAAATTGTTCTGTGGTCGCAAGTAACGTCCTTTTGACCATCATTTAAAATTCAAAATTTGCTTTACAATTAAATTAAATCAAAAATTAAATCAAAAATTGGACTTATTGTTCCTTTCTGGGTCAGAGAACAAACAGATCGGAGTCCCTCTACTGTTGTGTTCTTTTTTTAATAAATACAATTTTTTAATTTTTTATTTTAAGCGAAGTGAAAAGGACAGTAATGAAGCTCAAAGCATGCTGGGAGACTGCATGGCCTTCCATAAAGTGCAGTACCACTGGACATCCAACAGGTGGTGCTATAACACCACCCTCAACACACAAGCAGCAGTGGATCAATGAAGAAAAAGATCTCAGCACTTCACTGAGTTCACTAAATGATTGTATATTGTAACAAGAATGAATCAGCAACGCAGCATTTTACTTCAGTTATATGTATTGTGAATAGGGATTTACAGTTCCTATGAAAAATACATTTTACTGTGAATAAACCAACAAGAAAAGCAGAATCACAGAATTACAAAGAAGATGCACAGAAAAAAAAACTTTCACTCCCTGTCTTCTGCATCTGGCCTCATGTTTTCACCAACATCAGCAAACCAGAGTGGTGTAAAACCACATTATCACACTCTTGACCTTTGACCTCTGTGTAGCCTATTGTGTGATCCAATACATGGCGGCTCACAGTGCTTCCTGCTGCCTAATGACGTTTCCTCGTCAGTCGTTTTCAGCGGTCATATAGTTTCTTTTTTAAATACTTTTTAATATTTCAGTTAATAGTATTTTTTTAATAGATATATATTTACTGTAGAGTTTAATTTGGCTGCAGCAGAAATGCACATGTTTTTGTATCATATCGCCCATAATTAGCTTAGCTCAAACACTGGAAGTGTATGGGTAGTGTTAGCCTCAGCTTAGCTCAAACACTGGAAGTGTATGGGTAGTGTTAGCCTTAGCTTAGCTCAAACACTGGAAGTGTATGGGTAGTGTTAGCCTGCCTCCACCTAAAGTAGCTAGTTAGCTTAGCTCAAACACTGGAAGTGTATGGGTAGTGTTAGCCTGCCTCCTACCTGAGCTGAAATCAGCATCAGAAGCTGATTTCATTTTAGCTCTAAACTCTGTAAATATATCACTTTATCAACATTTCAAACATGTTGAGGTGAGAAAGTAGCCGTTTAGATCAGCAGTGTGTCGTTAATTTGTCTAAATACCAGCTGTTTACTATTTTGTTTGGACGAATTTGCCGCTAGCCTACTCAAGCTAGCCGTTGTGACCAATGCACTTCCTGTTACTTTCACAAAATAAAACACCCGTTGACCTTTACATACAGAAAACCATGACGATAGAATTTGTGCTTTTACTTTGAAACAGGAAGCTAACCTAACCTCAATGTAGCTAGCTTGAACTCAAATAAACCGTCTTAGCTTGAACCCTCCGTTTTGACCGATCTCGTCCCGTTAGCGGCATTTGACCGCTCAAGATGCCTTACCGGAGAGTTTTGTCAGCTCTGAGACGAAGATCGGCCGCCAGTTTCCGTTTAGAGTTGCTGAAGAGTTTCTCTGATGACTTTAGGTGGAGGCAGGCTAACACTACCCATACACTTCCAGTGTTTGAGCTAAGCTAATTAGCTATTTTAGGTGGAGGCAGGCTAACACTACCCATACACTTCCAGTGTTTGAGCTAAGCTAATTAGCTACTTTAGGTGGAGGCAGGCTAACACTACCCATACACTTCCTGTGTTTGAGCTAAGCTAATTAGCGGTGCGGCAGCTCTACCCATATCTCCCTTGTTACTGCACGCACAGTGGAAAGGACGGTGTCTATCTGCTGGTCATGGACTCTGGAGTGAGGGAAGACATGAAAAAAAAAAGTTGGCGTATCCCTTTAAGAGTTTTGACCAATGCTTGTTAGCAACTGAAAAAAATCCCAACTGTAACCAGACATTGATTTTATTGAGGCGCCGAGGGTGAAACACAATGTTGCATCTCCACAAGGAAAATGGGTCTGTGGGCGTCGACTGTGTTTCTCTTTCTCTTCCCTCCTTTGTTCAATATGAAGAGAGGCTGCTCACTGTAAATATCATCATAGACGTGTCTGTTCTGATCATACAAGTCAGCAGTGTTTCATATTAATTATAGGGGGTTAGAGGGGGGGGGGGCAATATCTGAGAGTAATATTCTCTCTCTCACACACACGCAAAGCGACAGAAGAGAAAGAGACATATTTTTCTGATCAGCATTTTTCTGCCCCATATTCAGCCGGAACCGCTCTGAGGCTTTACACACACACACACACACACACACACACACACACACACACACACACACACACACACACACACACACACACACACACACACTGAAAGAGGTTGAAAGCCCGTAGGAGATTTAGCTGTGACTCCAGATGACTTGGGCAGATTAAGATTTAGGGAATCAGGGACAGGTGGTGTGTGTGTGTGTGTGTGTGTGTGTATTCAGTGGCATTGGTTTCAGCTCTGTTAAAGGGATAGTTCATCATTTTTTGCAAATTGGCCCATCACCATCACCCCTATAGTCATAGCAGTAGGTTCGTTACCTTTAATTGTCGGTGCAAGCTGTTTTTAGAACGGCGGAGCAGAGCCGTGAGCTGCTCAGAGCTACGCTACGGAGGCTCATTATGGGATTTCTTGGTTTCCCTCATCAAACTCATCAAATACACAATCCAACAACTCCACAACGCTCTGGTGGACAAGTTGTGACCTGCACATTCACCACGCTATGAGATAATAACACAACGTTACCACACAGAGTTGTTTTCATGCAAAACTGCTGATGCACGTTGCCTTCAGGGACAGTTTTTCACCAACACTCTCTGTATTTCCCTCTGAAACAACTCTGTGTAACGTGCAGCTCACAGCTCTGCTTCGCTGTTCTAAAAATAGCTTGCACCGACAATTAAAGGTAACAAACCTACTGCTATGACTATAGGGATTATGGCAATGGGCCAATTTGCCAAAAAGTTGAACTATCCCTTTAGGATAGATGATGAAAAGAGACTAGATGGAGGAACGAAGATTCTCATTGGTTGAGTTAAACATCAGTGGGCGGAGCCAAACATCCACATAGATGTTTGTTAATTCTCATTCATTTCAAAATATAGTTAAGTGAATTTATTTCAATAATCGCTGCTGAAGGGAGAGAATAAACACACTGAGCTCTGTTCACTTGTTTACAAATCAGCCAATCAGAATGAAGCACCTGCAACAGCTGTAATTATAAAACTACTGAACTACAGGCCAAGAATGTGAGAGGACGCTGCTGTTACCTGACTGTGTGTGTGTCTGTGTGTGTTTGTGTGTGTGTGTGTGTGTCTTGTGTTGGCTGGTAAAGAGCTTAGTGAGCATGAAGCAGCTGGACAGACCTGATAACTGGCCCAGAACCTGAACATACACACACATACACACGTTTAGATTTGCAGTATGTAGTCTGTATGTTAACACACATTCAGACGCAGCTTTAATCAGTCAGGCATGTACGGTATCAAGAATGTGTGTGTGTGTGTGTGTGGTCCAGCTGTTTTTACCTCACAATTTCTTCAATAAAAAAATACCACAGTCTTGTTGTTGTAGTTGTTTTTTCCATTAGTTATTAAATAACTTAAGAAAACAAAATTTGTGCAAAGACACAAACTTGCTATAGATGTGTTTTCGGGGACACAAAGAAGTGACGGACCTGGCTAAAGACTGAGACTAATATAATAATATGTGAATCAGGTGCCGTACTTTCCGGACTATAGAGTGCACCTGAATATAAGTATGTACTGAATATATATATATATGTATGCAGTCTGAACGCTCACTGGACCAAATGTATAAAGTGATGCAACACAGCGTGCATCTGTGTAACCTTAGCAACACCAACACCTCGTGCTCTGACCCTGGACTGGAGGAGCCACTCTCCCTTTTCTATTACAAAAGACTGGGCTGTTATATTGGCATTTTAAAACAGTTATTATTTATAAAGAGACATTTTAATTTTAAGTAAAACAACTTTCAACTCTCTGTAATTGTCGTGTGCCTTCAAGTGGAAAATTGCTGGTATAACAAGACCTCACATGATTTTGTGACATTTCAAAATTTTCAATTTTCCTTTGATTTTTAATTTTTCAGAACAAAATTGCAACTTTTTTTTCTTTTTTGTTGCAATTTTCACTGTCTCTCACAATTTAATCGCAACAAAAGTGCAAAATGCCACTGCAATTATTTTTAATAGCACCTTCCTTTAACCATGTGACCTTGTTCAGAAAGTTTGGTGATCTTCAGAAACCACAGCGTGAAAACAAAAGTGAAACAAACACGACTTTCAGCCCCTCAGTCGAACCAAGTTCTCCTGGTCAGGTGTGAAAACGCTCACCATCACCTCCATGAGCACGACCCGGCGTCGACCCAGAGTGACATGATGTGAAACATCTGTTAACGATACGACACCAGATGTGGAGTCACGTTCTGTGTGAGTGTTCCTTCGTTCCTGGAAGTCGTTCTTCAGAGAGAAGCTGTTTCTCTCCCTCCACAGTTGGTATTTTGGTATTTTGCCAAAAGCAACAGGGTGAATTAACAGGCGACCTTAATCCAGACAGACGTGAGCCAGTGGATCCTGTCGTCCGCAGGTTAGCTGAAGGCTAATCACTGGATTCATACTGAGCGAGCGAGGGAGGGAGTGAGGCTGCTCATCCCAGTCCGGAGGGAGAGGGAGAGAGATGCTAACTTATTCCAGCCACCTTGGTTTTAACAAAAATAAACAGACATTCCTGTGGATTGGTTTTTCTGATCTGCCTCCATCCAGTCCGAGGGTGTTTGTCACTTGTTAACATTCATGCGTTTAGCTGCCTGTTGGTCCCAAATCCTGTCCTAATTGTCCCAAAAACTACACCAGGGCAGAATCTGGAGTAGTTACTGCCTGATAAAACATTAAAAATGGATGATGGTGGTTGAGTCGTCCTGCAGCAGCTTCCACAGGCTGCAGCTGTTCCTTATGGCTGTTGTAGTTTTTTAAATTGTACACAGCAGTGGTAACACAAATTGATAATGGAATAATGTTCATTCTGTGGACATGGAGGCCGGTGTCCTGAGACATCCATGCACTGACCAACACGTTGGTCTCATCCTTCCACTGCGCCCATCCTGGATTTCACCAGTTCTCATCTGGTCACCCTATTCAGGACGGGTCGATACGATCCACTCCCTGAAAATATATTTGTTGTGTTTTGGCGGTTGTTTGCCTCCATGATGATCAGATCAGTGAGTGGAGGTCAAAGGTTAGAGCGTAACTCACAGCTGTATGGCAGCAGGCTGAGAGGATGAGGAGGGGGAGGAGGAAGAAGAAGATGTGGAGGTTCATAAAACTGAATGTGATGGACCGAGTAACTGAAGAACACAGTGAACCTCAAGGGAGAAGGAAAAGAACAAACAAAATTAAATCTTGAAAGGATGACAGATAGGAAGAGGAAGATTGAAAGAGACAGAAGACAGAGGTGAATGGAAAAAAAGAAATGAGGGAAGGAGAGAAGAAGAAATAAAGAGCTGGAGTCCGACTTCACTCGCTTCATTAATCCAGATGATCTAAACACACAACCTGAGGCCATAAAGGCGGATAGAGCAGTGTGTGTGTGTGTGTGTGTGTGTGTGTGTGTGTGTGTGTGTGTGTGATGTATTGTGCTCTGAGAATTATTTGTAGCTTTCCACTCTGACCAACTTTATTTTCTCCACAAGGATCTTTACTTTGAAGACGCCTCAGGTGAGTTCCCACCTGGTTCTGGTATCTGTCCAGGCCCAGCGCAGAAGATCTGTACAACGATTGATAACAACATCAGCGTGACTGACAGTTTGAGGTCTGCAGTGCAGCTCTTATCTTGCATGTTGTTGTGTTTTTTACAGAAAAAACCTAATTGGGCCCCAGAAGGGCAGAAGTGCTGTAGGCTCTGCATCGTCAAACTCATTCACGTAACCTAAGAACAGCTCGGTAGGTTAGGTGGCTATAGGTGGATGACCACACATTAGCTACCTACCGATCTAGGCTACTACCAATGTAATTACCTAGGCTACCTACCTACTTACCTATAGGCTAACCACCTATGTAATTACCTAGGCTGCCTACCTACCTACTTAGGCTACTTACCTACTTCAACTTCAACTTCAACTTCAGCTTTATTGTCCCCAAGGGGAAATTCGTGTTGCAGAGGGATAAAAACACATAGGACACAGAACACATCCATACAACATTAAAGATCCACACAACATTAAAAATTACATTAAAAATGACAGTATTCCAGAGAACAAAGTGGGAGCTGTTACGTACAGTCGGTAGTAAAAAATAAATAGATAAATAAGTGAAGACCATCATGACTATTTCGGATTTGAATTGCTTGAATTACTATAGGCCAGCGCTTCTCAACCTTTTGTACATCAAGGACCCCTTAATTGACACAAATCAGACCACGGACCCCCATTGGACCAAATTTAGAAGTAAACACCAAAAATACACAAATATTTGTTCTGAGACTGAAGAACATTACTTTTTATATATTTAAATTAGGGCCAATGGCGTGAATTTTTGGAAGTATTATAGAGAAAATTCAGGAAAAAAGTGGTCCAATTTCTCGAAAAACATTTCTAGGAAGAATTAGTAAAAATTCTCAAAAAAAAGTAAAAAAAAAAAAAAGTAAAAATTTTCTAAAAAAAATAATTTAAAAAAGTGGTAAAATTTCTTGTAAAAAATGTTCCAAAATAAAAATAAAAAGCTAGAAAAAAATTATAGAAAAAATGTGGTAAAATTTCTAAAACAAAAAAGTGTTTTTTTTAAATCTAGAAAAAGTGGTAAAATTAAAAAAAAAAAAGTATAGAAAAAAAGTGGTAAAATGTATCGTAAAAATTGCTCAAAATAAAATTTAAAAAAGTAAAAATTTTCTAGAAACAAGTGGTAAAATGTATATATATATATAAAAAAAAAGAAGTAAAAAATCAAGAAAAATTGGTAAAATTTCAAGAAAAAAATTGGGGACCCCCTTCAAATCTCTCAAGGACCCCTAGGGGCCCCCGGACCCCACGTTGAGAACCACTGCTATAGGCTACCCACCTACCTACCTAGGCTATCCACCTATACCTACCTACCTACCCACCTTAACTACCTACCTGGGAATTCACTGTGGTCCAGTCCTGATGTTCGGCCCAGAGCGATTACAGCGTTAGTGTTTACTGTAGCATCTTTAAACGCTAAAATCCCTTGGTGATTATGATGAGAAGTACATAGCTAATGAGGCCACATCCTATGTAATAAGTGGCTAATTGAGTTGTTGCAAATGAATGAAATTCCTGTCCATGTGACCCAGTTAGAGAATGTGTGTCTTCACTCTTTCCTCTGCGTAGCGATGCTCAGCGTCACTCATCCACACACTCCAACAGAGACGTAGCAGATCCAACCCCCCTCGTTTGTTCTATCTGAGGAGGATCTAAAGACTGGACAGTGCTGCCCACCCCCACCCCCTCCACCCCCCCCATCCCCACACAGACCGTCAGAGCCAGACAGACAGATTGGACACATTGGAGACAAATGAGCAGAGAGTCGTGGGTAATTTGGCGTGATGATGTGATTTGATGCAGCGTCTGAGACCATTTTTTATTTTCCCTAGTGAATCTCTGTCTCTATGTGCCCCCTCCATCCCAGCCCCCACCCCCACCCCTCGTTTGTCTCAGGATGAATGGATTCATGGGGGGAAAAAACAAAACAAATGAAGATGGAGGGACAGGAAGGAATGAATGAAAGAGAGTGATGGAGGGACAGATTGATGAATGAATAAACAGACTGATCAATGAAAGATGAATGAATAGGGAGATAAATTAGATGATGATGGGGAAATGGATGATGTAATAATGGATGGATGTACAGAAAGAGGGATGGACCGTTTGATGGATGGATGGGCGGGAGGAAGGATGGACGGACAAATGGACAGATGAACGGACTGACCAGTGGATGGATGGATGGACGGAAGGAAGGAAGGATGGACGGACAAATGGACAGATGAACGGACTGACCAGTGGATGGCTAACTGAGTGGATGGATGGACGGATGGCGGGAAGGCAATGGACGGATGGATGGACAGATGACTGACCAGTGGATGGCTAACTGAGTGGATGGATGGACAGAAGGAATGAAGGATGGACGGACAAATAGATGAACGGACTGACTAGTGGATGGATGGATGGATGGAGAAAGCAATGGATGAATGGATGGATGGATGGATGGATGGATGGATGGATGGAGAAAGCAATGGATGGATGGAGGGATGGATGGATGGATGGAGGGATGGAGGGAGGGATGGATGGATGGATGGAGGATGGATGGATGGAGAAAGCAATGGATGGAGGGAAGGCAATGGATGGATGGATGGATGGATGGATGGATGGATGGATGGATGGATGGAGGGATGGATGGATGGATGGAGGATGGATGGATGGAGAAAGCAATGGATGGATGGATGGATGGAGGGATGGATGGATAGATGGATGGATGGATGGATGGAGGGAAAGCAATGGATGGAGGGAAGGCAATGGATGGATGGATGGATGGATGGATGGAGGGAAGGCAATGGACGGATGGATGGATGGAGGGATGGATGGATAGATGGATGGATGGATGGATGGAGGGAAGGCAATGGACGGATGGATGGATGGATGGATGGATGGATGGATGGAGGGATGGATGGATGGATGGAGGATGGATGGATGGAGAAAGCAATGGATGGAGGGAAGGCAATGGATGGTTGGATGGATGGATGGATGGATGGATGGATGGATGGATGGATGGATGGATGGATGGAGGATGGATGGAGGGATGGATGGATGGATGGATGGATGGGTGGATGGAGGGAAAGCGATGGATGGATGGATGGCGGTAAGGCAATGGATGGATGGATGGATGGAGGGAAAGCAATGGATGGATGGATGGATGGATGGATGGATGGAGGGAAGGCAATGGACGGATGGATGGATGGATGGATGGATGGATGGATGGATGGATGGATGGATGGATGGATGGAGGGAAAGCAATGGATGGATGGATAGATGGAGGGAAAGCAATGGACAGATGGATGGATGGATGGATGGATGGATGGATGGGTGGATGGAGGGAAAGCGATGGATGGATGGATGGATGGATGGAGGGATGGATGGATGGATGGATGGATGGATGGATGGAGGGAAGGCAATGGATGGATGGATGGATGGATGGATGGATGGATGGATGGATGGATGGAGGGAAGGCAATGGATGGATGGATGGATGGATGGATGGATGGATGGATGGATGGATGGATGGATGGATGGATGGAGGGAAGGCAATGGACGGCCAGATGGACAGATGAATGGACTGAGCAGTGGATGGCCACCTGAGTGGATGGATGGATGGATGGATGGATGGATGGATGGATGGATGGAGGGATGGATGGATGGATGGAGGGAAGGCAGTGGACGGCCGTTGCACCCCGGGTGAAAACAGCAGAGGCAGACCCCGGCACTGCGGGGGTTTCTGAAGGAAAGGGACAGCGGTGAGATGTCCTTGGTGTCAGTGAAGTGGACACAGTGTCACCAGCCTGTGAGAGAGAAAGAGGGAGACACACAGAGAGCGGATGTTGTGATTACTCACTCTGCCTCCAGGCTGATCTTCATCTGCCACACGTATCATTTTTTAAAACAGAGGCGAACAAAATAAATCGTCTTGCCGAGACACCTCACTTTGCATCTGTTCATCTGTTCGTGACTCCTCTGAGCTGGAGCTTGGATGTAAAAACCCCAACGATGGCGACGTATGAAAACTGGATCATGTTTATGTTTCCCTGCTCCACTTTTAGACATAAAATTAAAATTGACAAGGGGCAATCCCTCCTGTTTTAAATGGCTGACCCTAACCTGTCAGTGTCTCAGAGAGGGAAGCCAGTGAGGGATTATGTCCCACAACGGATGAGTGAATTTGTGTTGTTCCTTATTAACTAGACCATCAACACTATCTCTCAGTTAGCAGACCAGCCTCACAGCAGGGGGGAGTGTAGACTCAGTGCTATTACGCCTGCTGGTCTGTGTGGTTTTATTTAAATACAAGTCCAAGTTGTTTCTTATTCTTTTCTATTCTTATCCCCAGCAGAAAGGTAACAATGGAGCAGACCTCTTTATTCCAAACACAACAGTTGTGGAGCTTATATAAGCATTTTCATATAATCATAACTTTAGTCTTTAACTCGTTACTGCGAAACCTCCTCCTGCCGTCAGTGCTCTTGAAAAACAAAGGGAGGTTGATTAGTCAACTCACTCTAGCTGAGCTCATCAACTCACCAGCTGCTGAGCTGCTCCGTCCAGCCTCTCTCCTACAGCTGACGACCCAAACCACGACCCCCACCTCCACACTAGGGGTGTGCCCCAACCTGAATAAGTACACAAATAATGCTTTGATCCCGAATAGTTTTGCAGTCCAAAGTTTCTCCTCAGCTTTTTTCTAGATAAATAGAAATGTTTGGATCAGCAGCAGCACATAACCAGGTGATTCAGGTTCACACTCCAACACAGTAGGTGGCGCTAATGCACCTTAAAGGGCCAACGAGGAGTTTCTATTCGGTTATAAAACAGTCTCACGTTAATGTGGATGAATCTACGCTACCCGCACTTGTTAATGGCTCCATTTTCGATCAAAACGTTTTGTCTCTATCATTATTTTGTTATTATTAGTGGGGGCTGGAAATGCAACTCCCCATAGACCCCAGCATGTTAAATTGACTTTACAGCTTTCAAAAACATATTTACAGCCTGGAACATCTTATTTTTTTGGTCTCAATCGATAGTTTGGTCGGACACTCTGAGGGTAACTGAACCTCTTTGAACCTCTGACTTTAATCCTTGATGAATGAAATAAGATTCCGTCAATCGGGTGGAGGAATTCAGCTACAGGTCCGTAGCGGCCCGGAGAGGCAGCGTGAAAACACTAGTGGGCGGGTTCTCCAAAACTCCCATGGCGTTGTCCCTTTAATGTTTGAGGCACAAAAAATGTCAAAAAGAAGAAGAAGGAGAAGAGTGTCACAACCCCCGCGACGACGACTCGTTTCATTACCAGGATTTGATCCATTCAGTCCGATTACGTTTGGAAAGTCTAGAAGAGCCGCGTGATTAAATTATTTTATTTCCGTTCTAGCTAGCCGAGAGCTAAAGTGGAAGTTAGCCGGCTAGCTCAGTGGCTAGCTCAGAGCTTGGCTGAAGTCAGTGCGTCCACTAGCGGTTTCTTCCCGAATACGAATACTCAACTTCAACTTTGGCACAAACACTCACTTGAGTCTGATCAGACCTTTGATGTGAATGAGTTGTCGTGACCTCACAAAATGTGTCTTGTGAATGCGAGACCTCTGTGACATCTTGAGAGGATTTCCTCAAATTTGGTTGAAAAAAGTGAGTGTAGCTAAATCTTTGAATCCAGTTGGGAAGCATCGCATGTGTGCAACAAAGTTTTGGATGTCACGGATCACTTGACATGAACAAATCTGGTCTGGATAAGCTTCAAAGCTTTGGTCTAATGGATAACAGCGCTATTGGCAAAGTAATTTATGTTAATCAATGAACAGGGGAACAATATTTACATTCAAATCAAAACCAAGAAGTTTGTAACTCAAAGATATCCCAGAGCTTCGCATCTGTCTTTAATTGGTTCCACTGATCTTTCTGGGAAGCCAAGAGAAGCTGAGCTTACTCGAGAACAGCGTGTCGGAGGAAGTGCAGAGAGTATTTGAAGCTTCAGTTTGTTCGTGTCAGGGCAAGGACGCTGTCAGAAGTCCAGCAGTTACCTCCCGTTGCCATGCGGGGCCGCCGGCGTGCAAACATGTCTCACAGCTGATGTAAAACAACTTCCCCTGCGCAGCATTCTTTTGATATTGATTCTGTTACTTCAAAGGCAAGAAGTCCTTTTACAAGCGCGAGAGAGAACCACCTGCAGGGCTGTCTCACCCAGCAAGAGTGTGTGCGCGTGTGTCTGAAAGAAAGTGTGTGAGTCTCTAAATGTGTGAGAGAATAAGTGTGACTGTGTGTGTGTGTGTCTGTCTTGTAGAAACTCTGGCTCTTCGTCGTCTCTGACATTTCCAGGTCACTCAGTTATAAAATGGCTTCTCTGCCTCCCGCCCCCTCTCTCCCTCTCTATCCTCCCCCTCTGCTTTTCAGATTTTTACCTCACTCGCCAAACAAGATGAAGCAGCAGAAGAAAGGAAGTAGTTTTTCTTTGACCTTGCTTTTACATTCTGGTAAAGCAGAAATCTACAAACACTCAGATCTTAAACTCAGTGCCTCGTACAATCTGGGTTTTTAAGAATCCCATTTCCATTTTTGTGCATGGGAACATAATCCTGGATGACCTGAATATACCAGCTGGAGAAACCTATGGTGACCCAGAGAGCTCAACACACTGCAACTTAAAGGGATAGTTCAACATTTTGGCAAATTGGCCCATTGCCATAATCCCTATAGCCATGGCAGTAGGTTCATTGCCTTTAATTGTCGGTGCAAGCTATTTTTAGAATGGCAGAGCAGAGCAGCAAGCTGCTATTTCTTGGTTTCCCTCATCAAACTCATCAAATACACAATCCAACAACACTCTGGTGGACAAGTTGTGACCTGCACATTCACCACGCTATGAGATAATGATGAAACGTTACGAGATGGAGCTGTAACGTGGCTTGATGAAAAACTGTCCCTGAAGGCAACGCACATCAGCAGTTTTGCATGAATTTACCTCTAAAACAACTCTGTGTGGTAACGTTGTGTTATTATCTCATAGCGTGGTGAATGTGCAGGTCACAACTTGTCCACCAGAGCGTTGTGGAGTTGTTGGATTGTGTATTTGATGAGTTTGATGAGGGAAACCAAGAAATCCCATGAGCCTCCGTAGTGTAGCTCTGAGCAGCTCACGGCTCTGCTCCACCGTTCTAAAAATAGCTTGCACCGACAATTAAAGGTAACGAACCTACTGCTATGACTATAGGGGTTATGGTGATGGGACAATTTGCCAAAATGTTGAACTATCCCTTTAAGGAAACACAGAAAGACAAAAACACGCTACAAAAAATAACACAACAGAAGTGTTTCTGGGGACACGGGGCCTTTTTCCACTCAGCTCAACTCGACTCGACCTTTTTGATTTTCACTATCCACTCAGGATAGTACCTACCTGGTACCTGGTCCTTTTTTTTGGTAACACCTTGGTTCCAAGCAAACCGAGCTGAGCTACTGTCAGCCACTGATTGGCCAGTGTGTCGTCACAATAAGAGTCATGAGTGCAACTCCATTCAGGAAGAAGTACTCAGCTGTAATGGAAATCTGTGTCCATCCGTCCATTTTTGCAGTGCATACAAACTGAAGAGGTTGTTTTTCTCATTTTGTGTCACATTTGTGCAGGGAATCTAATCCAATAATGTTTACAAGTGGCAGACAACAGTTTACACCTTTTTAAATCAGAGGCTCGTTTCGTCACACGTTGCAGTTGTTGATTCCAGACGCGACGCCGCTGCCTTGCCGACAGGAGGATTTCCTGGAGAGGGTTCAGCAAACTCCCAAAACGAATAGCTATCTGCTGCAGAGAGAAAGAGCAGCGTGGGCCTCTGATGCAGCTCAGCCGCCTTGGTGAGACAGCTGCTCTCTCATCCCACCATCTCCTCCTGCAGCACAGGTTCCTTCACGTCAGGGTGAATAACGTCTATTGTGATGGGCCTCCACATTATTATGCTTTGTCTGCACATCCTCCACTGTAGAAAGACAGAGAGAGGGCATGAGTCTGAAACCTCCTCATACAACCTCCTCATGAGCTGTGCAGGTGAATCAAGTGGAGAAAAAGAGAGTTCAAGGACACACATCACAGTGGTTTGTAATTAATCTCCAACTGACAACACAGATGGGATGATCTCAAGCAGCGAAACTCTGCAAACCAAAGAAAAGAAGAACCTGGTTACCTGGAGGTAAGAGTCCTCAGGTTCCACTGCAGTCAGATTTGTTTAACTTGAAAGGGATAGTTCAACATTTTGGCAAATTGCCCCATTGCCATAATCCCTATAGTCATAGCAGTAGGTTCGTTACCTTTAATTGTTGGTGCAAGCTATTTTTAGAACAGCAGAGCAGAGCCGTGAGCTGCAACTCTGTGTGGTAACATTGTGTTATTATCTCATAGCGTGGTGAATGTGCAGGTCACAACTTGTCCACCAGAGCGTTGTGGAGTTGTTGGATTGTGAATTTGATGAGTTTGATGAGGGAAACCAAGAAATCCCATGAGCCTCCGTAGCGTAGCTCTGAGCAGCTCACGGCTCTGCTCTGCCGTTCTAAAAATAGCTTGCACCAACAATTAAAGAAACTTCCTCAATAATAACGGTGCACGTCATAAAATACTGAACACCCATCCTGTAAAATAAGTATCAAAGCTCCATACAGAAACTGAGCCTTAAAACCAGCCGTCAGGACTTCCTGTCACTTTGTGATTGGCTGACACTGACCTGTTGTTACTAGAGCTCCAGGGAGAAGCTGAGAGAGGAGAGGTGAGACTACACTGGGATGGTTTTTATATCTTTTGATGGATCAACACTTCAAAGTGAAACACAGAAGAAACTCAGACCGTAGTCCAGCTGACTCACAAAACCGCATTTATTGTTAATTCAGTCCTATCTGAGCTGAGATTTCACATTTGTAACTCTGCTTTTATTGCTTGTAATAACATCACCAACTCAATATGAAGTAGGCTACATGTGTGCGACGTTGCACCTTCAGTCCCATTCAGAGGGGACTGAAATTACAAGGGGAGGTGGGGAATTAAATATTAACTGTGCCCCTCTGTAATTTAACTCATTATTTCAGGCGGCACTTTAACCACAGGGAAATTACAGGAAATGGTCTGTAGACACGGACATTCATCAGGACGAAGCTGAGAGACAAGGACAGAAGGGAGGGGAGCACTGGTGTCAGCTAATGTGCTTGTGTATTCTAATCAGTATATTTTAATTATAGTTAGTAAATAGTAATGTTGTGAACAAGACCACCTAACCTGAGACTGAGACAAGACCAAGACCTTGAGGATGTGGACTCAGGACCGGTCTACAAGACTGAATAGTAGTGTTATAATTAAATGTTATGAATGAAATAAAATGTACATTTTATGTGACTTTAATCCTAAATTAGTGTGTTTCAGTGTCCCAGGCTGATTCCTACCAGTCATCGTCCTCTAAGGCCGAGACCTGAAGCTGCAGTTCCAACTCCCAATAGACTTCCATATTAAAACAACTAAACAACAGAAATAAGCATTTTTAAGATCAATTTATGCAGAATGTATCACTAAATGCATGGAGGATTGATGATGTTTGACCAATTCACAGATTATGTTGCTATTAATTTAAAATGGGCCTCAGTGATTTAGTATGCAGACAGCAGCGGCTGTGTTTTTTTGGATTTTCAGAAAGTGTTGCTCCATGGGCAGAATACTGAAACAATGAAACAAAGTTCCTGCAGATCTGGAGCAGTGTGAGGAGAAAGGACATTTCAAAAGATGAGATTATGCATTTTGTAGAACTATAGTACTTCTATCCTGCATGCATATACAGTATATATATATACACACACACACACACACACACAGATTTCTATAGAGGGCAAATCAGAAAGCGTGTTTGTCAGGGAGAGCAACGCGTGGGGGAGGGGGAATAAACAATTTGTTGTGCTTAAAGCTGAGATGCTGAAATCAGCGAAAACATTTTGCTTCAGAAGATTTTGCTGCTTTCACTGCAACCCCCGCCCCCCCACTCCCACCGCCTCCCAACAGCTGAGAGGGATGCAGGGTAACTACCCCACCTGCTGACACACACACACACACACACACACACACACACACACACACACACACACACACACACACACACATGCAGGTGACAGGTAAACAGAACTGTCATGATAACAGCAGACTTCTACGAGCTGGATTAACGCTGCAGGGGGAGGAGGTGATGAAATATTCAGCCTGTTAAAAACGCCCTCATATGGAGACAATGTGTGAGATTGTTCATTATTTTTATTACCATTATTATTATTATTTATGATAATAATTCTTCTGTTGTGAAGAACTGGACACTCCCAGGCTTTACGTGTGAAAAATTCTCCACAGTGGATAAAAAATATGAAGAAGTTCTGTTTGATACAAGAAGTTATTTACCTCAAACTTCCATTAATTTACCCACTGATGGTCTATGAATGGGATTATGGGATTAATCCATCCTTATACTCCACTCTCCATTGGGAGTTCAGTTCAGTTCAGTTCAGTTCAGTTCAGTTTTATTCGATCAGCATTATACCCCCCCCCCCCTTCTCCACAGGTAAAATTTACAAAATGTACACAAGTGCTTACTGTACATGTGATGAGGGGTGCTAATCGAAAAGGTGTAGGCTGAAGCCTAGGCTTATTATGCCTACCCTTTTTACCAAAACAAAAAAGAGGTAAAGAGAGAGAAAAAAAACAAAAACAAAAAAACAACAATCAATCCAGAAACTATTTCAACAAGGCAACTTTTACATTAGAGTTTAAATCAAACAAGCATTTTTAACAAATCAAATTCTTTTACCTTATTTAAACATGAAAATAAACAGATCTGTTCCACAAATTGAAGAAACACACGCTGTTTTATATTAGTTCGTATTTTTGTCTTTTATACATAATTCTCTCAATTCTAACATATGCCTCTGAGTACTGCAACAAAACATATTGTTATACTTTAAACATAATTAGAGCCATTTTGAAATTAACTAAGTCGTAAAATGTAAGAGTCTTTGACTGTACAAAATAAGCGTTTGTTGACTCTGTAATATTAAATGATGTATAATTCTTATAGCTTTCTTCTGTAATTTGAAGATAGGTTGAGTGTTAGTTTTGTACGCATTACCCCATAGGCACAATAGGTCATATATGGAAGTAACAGCGAACAGTAGAGTGTGTATAATGACTTTTGGTTGAGATAATTTCTTGTTTTATAAAATATTGATGATTTTTGACATTTTGTTATCACATTGTTTGTTATTGTTCCAACACAGTTTGTCACACTCTTTCTATTTTACTATTTTATAATTTTACCTGAGTTTTAATTTGTTTGGTACCAAAAATTATGAATTTAGATTTGATAACTTATTCAAATCAAACCAGTCTTTAGTTTGTTCAAAGCAGAAGCTGTTCAAGATTCAGAGAAGAACTAAAACACATTTCAATAAATCGGAGACATTGCAAATATCATTAACATATAACAAAAATAATTTAGGGCCCAAAACGGACCCTTGAGGAACCCCACAGGTGACCTTCAAGCATTTAGATTTTACATTATTTAATTGCACATACTGATATCTTCCTCCAAATAACTCTCCATCCACTTATAAACAATCCCCCTGATGCCATATTTTAATTTATTATTTTATTTTATTTCAAATGCCTTTTTTTTGTTGTATTGTCTATTGCATTTGTTGTTACAGTTGTATTGTTTTATTTCAATGAAATTTTCTATTTACAAATAACTTTTCTAAAATTTTTGAGAATGCGGGATAATGATATTGGTCTATAGTTGGTAAATAGATTTCTTTCAGCAGTTTTATAAATAGGGATAACTTTTGCTGTTTTATTTTTGAAGGAAAAATACCTGTTTGAAAGGATAAATTACAAATATACGTAAATGGCTGAACTACATATTCAATGATACTTTTAATTGTCCATATCAAAACAGATTTTTGAATTTATTAACAGAAGATGTAGCACTAGAAAACATGGAGGAGGAATTTTTACTAATATACTTATCTATCTCATTATTACTTTTTGGCTTCGAAAGGTTGCAACCAACCTGAACAAAGAAGTTATTAAATTCATTTACTATTTCTTCAATTTTATCTAATAAGTCATTTTCTTTTACAAAGTATACTGGTCTTTTTAATTATACAATTTAATACTCTCCACGTTCCTTGTGTGTTACACCTGTTCTGCTCCAATAATGTGTGATAATACTCTTTCTTATTTGTTCTTATGATGTTTACAAGTTTATTTTTATATACCTTATACTTTAATTCAGCCTCTTTAGTTCTCAATTTTAAGAATTTCTTGTACAATATATTTTTCTTTTTACATGCATCCTCTATCCCCTTTGTGATCCATGGTTTATATTTATCATTATGTTTTCTATTTACTTTTTTTAGGGGACAATGTTTCTCATATAGTGAAATTAAAGTAGACATAAATTTATCATCAATTTGGGTCTTCACAGATGTGGACTTCATTCAGCGTTGAGGTCCATCTTGAGGGCAAAATGGCTTTAGGTGTTTTATGTCTTATCATTTCATGTGTATGAGTCTTTTGTTTAACTTTCTTCCCAAAAAATTTTTGAATAACTGCAAAAATAGGAAGATGATCACTAATGTCATTTATTAGAAGTCCACTTACTATTTCATAGTCCATTTGATTTGTGAATATATTATCTATCAGTGTGGCTGTATCAATGGTTATTCTACTTGGTTTTAGTATTACAGGGAAAAGGTAGTTGCTATACATTGTGTTAATAAAGTCAATTGTTTTTTGGTGTCTGTTTGGATTTAACAAGTTTATATTGAAATCACCACAGATTACTTGCACTTTGTTATCATTTAAATTGTTAAACATAGCAGCTAGTTGTTCATTGAATATATCAAGACATGAACCTGGCGTCCGATAGATACAACTAACAATTACATTCTTTGCTTTTTCATTATGAATCTCAATGGTTAAACAAAGAACAGTCATACATTCAAGCACGCAAAGTTCTATGTATAAAGAACCCTGTTCATTGTAAATAGTTCATATCCTTCCAGTTCCATTTTAACTTTCTCTTTATCAAGCCATGTTTCTGATAGCAATTATATTAAATTTACCATGACTTTAATTTTTGAAATATTTCTATAAAGGTTTCTACTGTTGAAATGTATGATTTAATGCATTGTCCATGTTGATACTGTGTTTAGTTGATCATCTGTATAGTATTCAAGTATTGTTGTTGTTGTTATTATAAAAATTGTTGTCTGGGTCCATTCAGGATCAAACATCTTATGAAGTCAGGTTTTGTTCAGTAATAAAGTCATTTGAAGAAATCTTTCCTCAAAGTCATTGAATGGAAAAATAGTCTCTATCCAGGCTTGTCATTTGTCTGTTTAGTTATTTTCATTGTCCATTCAAAAACAAAAGGAAAAGAAAAAAAGCACGAAACAAATCAAAACAAAAGTTAACAAAACAAAATAAAACAAAGTCCATGATGAACAGTAGGCCTACATCCAGCCTTCACGCATTTTCACTTACGGCTGCCACATTTACATCTTTGTATACTCTAAGTCTTTGAGTTCCTTATCATCACAACTTTTGCTTCCTCGGTGTACCGTTCAATCGTAAACAGTTCATCCTTGAGTCTAAATTAATTTGACCCAAATATTTCTTTGTCTGCTTTCCTCAAAGCGAACTTAGGATGTATCAGGCTGCGATTGATGGCTCTCAATACTCACATTCTTAGCGAGGAGGAATTTTTCACTTGTTGCTTTTAGCTCCCCTGCTGGGGCGTCTTCACCGTCATTAGCCCTGGCATATGAAGTCCATTTATGATTAAATCATCCATCCTTGTGTATTGTTCTAAATCTTCAATTCCGTTCCAAGTTGTTTATTTCACCAAGTTTTTCAGTTGCTTTATCTCATCCGTCAGGTCCCGTAGCATGTCGTTTTGTTTGGCCACTCTGTGAGTTCACCCCATAAAATCCAGCGATTTTCTGATCCTCCAACTCCTCCTCAATTCCAAGACTTCTTGTCTTTGGTGGCATCTTTTGACAGTTTACACCATCTCCTTTCTCCCGTTGATTTTTGCCAAAATATTCACCCACACCTGCAGGAAAAGTAGCTATGTGTTATTTTATGATGTTTTTATTTTAACAAATTGGTCATTAAACAGATCTGAAAGCACACATATGCTATAATACCTACATATGTTATAATAATACCAATAATGTTATTATTAGTAGTGGTTGTTGAATTGAGTTATTAAAAGCAGTAAATTCAAGGAAGAACTGTATTGTACAGGGAGAAGGGCAGGACTAGTTTTCTTCCCATGCACTATTTTTTGAACATATATTGAGCTTTGTTGTAGTTGTTGTTACAGTTGTATTGTTTTATTTCATTTTTATACATCATGATACTACAGACATGACACGAAATCAGCTGTAGACATGACAACAGAGAGAACAGAAGATGTTAGGATGAGCAAACGCCTCTGATCTGAGTCTCTGGGTCACGAGGTTTGACGTGTGAGCTGCAAACGGACTCTGAGAGGCTGAGAGGTCTGTGTCTGCCCGGCTTCAGATCAGTCACTGTGGGCTTCAGATGTGGTCTGAGTCTGAGTACAAAAAGGCAGGCTGAGCCATCCCATCATGCAGCTGGAGCAGAGGAACATTAAAGCAAAAGAACAGAAAAGACGATTCTGCAGAAGGGTTTCCTCACTTGAAGGACTTGGACTATTTCCAGGTTTCATCCCTGTTTATCAACAGTCATATTTAACATTTGGGTGAAGTTTTGTGTTTTGTTTTATTCTTTTAGTCCCAGGGAACATTTGAGATAAATATGAAGAAATTCCTAAATAGTAGCCTATAGCCTATGGCAGCCATCCACAAAGCACCATGATGCTTCTGTGACTTTTCTACCTTTGACCATTGACCACTCAAATCTAAACAGTTCATCCTCGAGTCTAAATTAATTTGACCCAAATATCCTCAAAGCCTTAGGATGTATTACGTTTTTTTTGTTTTTTTTTTAATTCTGGTGAACAAGAAAATACACACACTCCTCATTTATATGCAAATGTAGGCTATGCAGTGAGGCCCAGCTCAATCTAATCAGATCATCTTCTCCATATTCACAAAAGTAACTTTTGGACTTAAAAGTGAAAGTATGCTTCAGGTCATATGTAAACACAGGTAGCTATGAAAGTAGGGCTGCTACTATTATTTTCCTTTGCACAGGTGTTAAATAAGGGTCGCGCAGGAGGGGGAGGAGGGGGGATGAGGCCAGGTGAGGCTGCGACGTCACGTCACGTCAGGTGTGTTTGTGCGAGTGTTTCCAGTGGATTAAACCTTCAGCAGATCACCGGACTTGGACCTTATTGTCAAACCAAAGCATGTGGTGAGTTTTGTGGATATTCTTCTTCTTTTACTCTGAATCGTGAGATCACATCAAAGCTCACCTAAATAGCCTACCAGCTAGCTACTAACTCCAACTTTTCCCTGTTAAAATGGAGTTTTTCCTCAGTCGATGTGAGCGTCTAAGGACAGAGGATGTGTTTGTGATGCCATGTAAAGCCCTTTGAGACAAACTGTTTGTAAAAACGGGCTATACAAATAAAATCGCCTTGCCTTGCCTAACTTAGCTACAGTAACTAGCCAGCTACTAACTTAGCTAGCCACCAGCTAGCTACTAGCACTCCTAGCTCTGGGTGTTGAGGGATTGTGGTTCATTATTTGGCAGGATGGACACAACTTAACCCTTCCACAAACATTGTTGTATCTGTAGATAGGTTAATTATCGCCCACAGACCGCCATAACTACACCTGCAACTGTTGACACAAGCACAACTGAGGCGATAGCTAACGTTACAGTTAACGAGTTAACGGCGGTTAGCGGAGCTAGCGGCGGTTAGCGAGCTAACGGCTGTTAGCGAGTTAGGGCTGTGTCCGAAAGTGTTTTTTTATTTGACCAGTGAGTCCACTATTCATTAGATTCATATATATATACATGTGTATATATACACGTGTATATATCTATGGGTCACTTTGACGTGACGTCACTGCAACCCATGAAAGTGAGTAGGCAGTAGGGAATGAGTGAGTATTTCGGACACAACCTAGCTGTCTTGTGACAGTTAGCAGACTAGCTAACAGATTTCAATCCAGTGTGTTTACATAGACTTCAGTATCCCAGTGATGGCAGGATTTTCTCTGGGGTGTGAACGTGTGTGTGGATTTATAAAAGTTGTTTGTAGAGGAAAGTGAGCTATTTACCGGTATATTTTATTACGATAACATTAAATACACAGCCAACAGTTATAATTAGCATTATGTAAATTAGTTAGCGCAGGCGTTCACGAACGTTACTAACGTTGTTGAGACACAGACAGGACTGGAACAAAGTTAATTTCCTCCTGATTTGTCAGAATTTATTTATTTATATATTTTATCATTTCATATCAAAATGTTCAGAAGAGATGTGTGTTGTGAAAAATCAGTCCAATATTTACTTCAGTGACTATGGAGCGAGAGAATGGACCATTTCTAAATCCTCTTTGACCCCTCTTTGGCCTTTAGTTGGCAAACCATGGATTGACTGGCAGTGATCCAGTTGCCACTAGTTTAACTACTGAACTCAGATGCAGTTTGAAAACTTTGGTTGAACTGAACCAAACTTCACCAGTAGAGATGTTGTGTTGATGTGAGTGCATAATTAAACCAGTAAATCAGTGAGGACAAACATGTAGTAAGCAGCTGGGAGCTGAGACAGAGCTGCATTACATATAGATCACCCCCCCACACACACACACACACCCCTCCTCCCCCTGTGTTTTTATTATTGCAGCTGAATATTGGGCTCGTAGGAGCTGCAGCAGCAAACTGGATTATTACTGTAGGATACACATGATATGATGCGTTGGGCTGCGTCCGAGCATGTCGTCCCATCTGTGTGACCATAGGAGGAGCTGGTGTGTGTGTGTGTGTGTCTGTGGGTCATTGTCATGGAGACGATGATCAGCTGGATTCATCCCTGTTTTCCTACATTGTGTTTTATGTTAATATTTTATCATCAGGACGGAGCTCCCAGTGGCGTTCCGAGTCCTTAAACACAACATTTATAGCTCACATTGTCCACACAACGTTTTATGTAGCCTAAAGTCTCGTTAGGATTTAGTTTTTAATGTGATCAGCATGTCCTTGTAAAACTGGAGCTGGCTCTCTGTGGCCTTCCCTGTTTAAATAAAGGTTAAATTAAAAAGGCCGAGCAGGGAAACCACACAACAATTGCTGCACAACAGAATGAATGTGTGTCTATGTTTTTGTTTGAATAATTTATACTTGTGGCAAATCCTGGCTCAGGGTTATTAACAAGAAAGGTACAATCACACACACATCGTCACTCTCTCATACAAATACTAATGCATGTACACATGTGTTCAGGTAAATGATTCATGTCCACATTAATCAGAAAGCAAACACTCAGTCACACATTAGAAAAACTCATGAATAAATCCACATCTGCACAAACACAGGTAAAAAAAACACACACACATGGTTGCATCAGTGGTCTTTTGTGTGTGTTTGAGCTGATGTGGGGTTTTCTCTGCATTATAGATGACTGACACGGCGCTGGTATCATGTTGAGCTGCGGTGCTGGCGGTCCCGGTGATCCCTGGTTGCTCCTGACGACGGGCGGTGAGTTGTTGTTCTGTCCCACGGGTCCACGAGGGGAACGCGTTCACTGCTGCAGCGTCAAACATCTCGGCAGATTTAGTTTAAATCATTCCTTTTTTATTCAGAAGCAGCCATGTTGTTTAGTAGGGTTGCTACTAACGATTATTTTCATTATCGATTAATTCTGTCGATATTTTAAATGAATAATCAATTAGTTGTTTGGTCAATAAAATGTTATAAAATGTTGAAAATCATCAGTGTTTCCCAAAACACCAGACAACGTCCTCAAATGTCTTGTTTTGTCCACAAACCAGAGAGAGACTCAAGAAATCAGAAATATTCACTTTAAGAAGCTAAAATCAGAGAATTTGGACTTTTTTTCTTTAAAATAAACGACCCAAACTGATTATTCTATTATCAAAACAGTTGATGATTATTGTGCGATAAATCAATTGATTGTTGCAGCTCTATTGTTTTTCATGCATGTTTGAGCTGAACTTGCACATAAGTGATTTGATAAGTGATTTGATTTGGTTGGTGCGTAGGGAGCTGCCAATCTGAAACGCCAAATTCAGCGTGTGTGTGTGTGGCTGTTGGAGGCGGAGCTTCTTATTTTGATGTTTAAATGCTTTAATCTTTTAGTTTTTAGTTTCCCAGTGATTTTCAACAAAGTCGTTTCCTTGACAGACATTTATAATTAATTGTAATTATGTAGAAAAAAATCATTGAAAGAAAGACTCCACTTAAAGCTATGTTTAAATTATTTATTCATTATCTATGCATTATTTAAATTCCTGCAGGTTCAGACCACCTGATTTTAATACCACGAATGTAAGAAGCTAAACACTCAGCACTTTCATCCCTTCATTAGTGCAAATAAAGTGGAGTCAAACACACACATGATACACAGATAAACAAACAGCAGACAAGCAAATTAGAATATTATATAAACTATGAGGAGTTTCTACTCTTTCTCTGACTGTGATCAATATGTAATTATTACACAGCTCAGAGTCGTCACTTTGTGTTATTACACAGCTCTGTTGGCTTTAAAGTGAAAATGGAAATGACTGATGGATGACGGGAACTTCAACACAGAGGCTCGTCGCTGGGCTGTAGTAGTGTTAGATATAGGTGGAGGCTGTATCATCATCATCATCATCATCACTGTGTCAGTGTCACATGATGAAGATCCTCCTCAGGCAGGTTCATGCATGTTCGTTCTGTGGTCGTTGTCTTTGTCTTTTGCTTTGTCCTGCTGATGTTAAAGTCCCAGGAACCCAAGGCAACAGTTTCACCGCCACGACCCCCACTTCCCTCTGTCCCCATATGTACAATATTTCATATATGATATATGAAATAAAAAAAACATTTTATAAGATTTTTGTTAGGAATGTCAAATGATTTAAAAAATGAATTTGAAGAATCACAATACTACTCCGTGATTAATAAGGATTTAAAATCCTACACTAGGGATGGCTTGATACAACTTTGTCATGTCCAATATTGCCATTTAGAGTACCTGAGGAAACCGATATCAGTCCGATACCTTCTTTTCTCCCGTTCAATTTGTATTGACGTACTTTGCTTTATGGTCATCTGTTCAAACTGTGCAACAAATATTCTGCTCCCCTAAAGGAAGACATAAAATAAATAATAATCCTTGCATGCAAAGTAATTCCACACAGCTGACATGATAAAGTCGCTAGGCTGTCGCTCGCGATGTTCTTTTTGCACATGCTGCAGCGGCTGCATCTCTGTTTACGGCACGTCGCACAACTGCTGTCGTGGAAAGTGAAGTTGAGCATTTGGGCTGAGGTATCGGATCGGACGGGCTTTAGTTGTTTTTTTCTATGGTTGATCCTGAAATTTTGACCAATATCAGACCGATACTGATCCTGAGTATCGTATGGAGCCACCGCTACGACCTGCTCTACTTCATACTCTCTACTTTAGCTCAAGCTAACCCTGGTACCGCTGAGGGCCGTACACTGTTACTGTTAGAAAATATACTACACTAATGTTCTTTCTTATTTAGTATTGAAGGATGTAGTTTATGTATCTACAGTTAATCCACTGCCATTTCACAGATCTTACAAGGTTGGTTTTCAGCCTGTTAGCACATTAACAGTTGTCCAGTTGTCTTCCGTCCTGTTCAGTTGTTTTCTGGTGCGTGATTGTAAAACCACATCACAGTGACACCAGTGAGTCTCTGAGTTACATCACAGTAAAGTAAATACACATATTATTTGCTGTGATGTGCAGCTTTTAGTTGGTTAGTTGTTGTCTTTTTTTTCCTTTTGTGCTTCAAAGGTGTGAAGACATTGTTTACGACAGCTGGCGGAGTCGACATCTGCTGCTGCTGCTGCTGTTGAAGCAAAGTTTAAAGTAGGACAGAACAAAGCACACACAGCGCCTGCGTAACTTTCCCTTTAAAAATACATGAGGCAGAACCCGCCACTCCCCGCCTATCAAACATTAAGGAGCAACATTAAACACACACACACAGAAACACCTGCGATGCACAGCAGTAAACACGGATCTTAATAATGCACACACAGACCTGAAAACGCGCCTCTAATATAAACACACGTATGTACAAATGCATACACAACTAAAACTTAGCAGTGCATTAAAGACACACACACACACACACACACACACACACACACACACACACACACACACACACACACACACACACAGTGGGCTATAGAGACGTTTCCAGTCCCAGGCCGTGGTTCCTGGCTGTTAGCTGCTTAATCATCCTTAAAGAGTCTTAACAAGCGCTGCAGGAACGGGGACTTGATGTCATGTCACACTGTATACTGAGGTTAATCCGCCGTCGCTGTCAGCTCCTAATGTTTGTTTACACTGTGCACGGCATCATGGGTAATAAAGGTGTGAACGATCATAACATGGATGATAACATTATCAAAAGAGCAGGAGGTTTGTTTCCTGGAAGACAATTAATGTAAATCCTCCATTAGAAGCCCAACCTGACCCGTCTTCTATCAGTTATGTCGGTGCAAGCTGTTTTTAGAACGGCGGAGCAGAGCCGTGAGCTGCTCAGAGCTACGCTACGGAGGCTCATGGGATTTCTTGGTTTCTTGGGCTCATCAAATACACAATCCAACAACTCCACAACGCTCTGGTGGACAAGTTGTGACCTGCACATTCACCACGCTATGAGATAATAACACAACGTTACCACACAGAGTTGTTTTAGAGGGAAATTCATGCAAAACCTCTGATGCACGTTGCCTTCAGGGACAGTTTTTCATCAGCAGTCTCTGCATTTCCCTGTGGAAAAAGGCAATATGTCTCCTTTAATGTTTTAGAAGGATGATTTGGAGTCCTTCTGTTTTTGCAGAACAACGTCTTTGTTCTCCACGGTAACAGCAGATTAAACAGAGACTCAGGAAGCTCATGGTCCAGTGACTTCACTCTGGGAGGAGAAAAACATTTTAAAACCTCCAGTGTTGTTAAGACCATTAAAATATTCTGGCTTTATGTAAACCCTCCCCCAGTGGTCGATGTTACGGTTCAGCTCAGCACTCAGACCGGACGGCGGGCGGGCGGCCGGTTTAGCGGTCGCCGCCTGTTGAACGCTGTGATGCTGTACGATCTGCGCGGTCTCAGTGAAACGGCGCCTCAGGCAACATTAGACTTAAAGCTCCTGAGGACTTCTTCTTCTCCTCTCTCCGTCGTGCAGTCTGAGTGCTGAGACGACACAGAGAGAGAGACTTCCTCCTGAGTGAGGGATGATGAGGCCGCTGCCGCCGCCGCCGAGCAGACGGCCGGTTTGAGCAGGAAGTGGATTTTCATGTAAGGAGCGCGTGCGTGCGTGCGGCTCGGTTGGTTGGCAGCAAGCGGCTGCAGAGACGGCGGTGAATCTGGTGTGACGGCCGGCTGCAGCGCTCTGGTTAACACTCAGAAAAGCACTCGCAGGTTGGAGGGCGCCGTCTGAGCTCATGAATAATTAATGAGTTATTTTTTAATACAGAGTTTGTGTGACTTCCCACAGTCGGAAAGTGAAACTTCAATGTTTTCTTGTCTGTGGGAAGAAGAGGAGGAGGGGGGGGGTGTACTCCTTCCTGCCTTTGTTCTTTCATTCTTTCTTTCCTTTATTCCTGCCTTTTTTCCTTTTTCCTTCCTTCCTTCCTTCCTTCCTTCCTTCCTGTCTGCCTTTGTTCCTTTCGTCTTTATTTCCTTCCTCTTTCTGTAATTTCCTTATGTTCTTGTCCCTTCCTTTCTTCCTTCCTTTCTGCCTTCTTTCCATCCTTCCTGCCTTACTTCCATGTTGCTTCCATCCTTCCTGCTTTCTTTCTTTGATTCCTAACTTACATCCTTGTTCCTTCCTTCCTTCCTTCCTTCCTTCCGTCTCTCCTTCATTCCCGCCCTACTTTCTTGTTCCTTCCTCCCTTCCTGTCTGCTTGCCTTCCTTCCTTCCTTCCTTCCTCCCATTTCTTTCCTTCCTTCTTTCCTCCATTCCTACCTTTAATTCTTGTTCCTTCCTTCCTTCCTTCCTTCCTTCCTTCCTTCCTTCCTTCCTTCCTTCCTTCCTTCCTTCCTCAGCAGACGTCTTTTTTTCTGAGTAGTAAAGAGCATCATCGTCTTCATACGCTTTAACATCCCATCATATACAGAGCGTTGCGCTGCCTCAGGTGTCGGCGTCGGCGTCTCCTCGTCCGTCTGTCGCTGCAGGTTTAGTTCTGTTTCCTGTGCAGCTTCCTGTTGACCAGGTGTGTCACCATGACGACCATTGTTCTCATCACCTGAGAAGCTCCCGACGGTCACGCTGCAGGTTCCCATACAGGTGAGCAGGCTGCTGTGTTTACAGTGGTTGTCACGGTTACGACACATGACGTGTTGGCAGTCTCTGGTTGTGTGATGCTTCGGTGGGTGGGGTGGGGTGGGGGGGGGCAGGGGGGCAGAGAGACACACTGGTGCATCGCTGTCAAAACGGAAATGAAAGTCAGGGATCAGCCTGAGGACACAGCTGTCACTCAGTGTGTGTGTGTGTGTGTGTGTGTGTGTGTGTGTGTGTGTGTGTGTGTGTGTCAGCAGTGATGTATTGACTGTTGTGAGGATTTGATTACACTGAAAACCCAGAGGGACGAAAAACAATAACAAATTTCTTTCTTTAATTCCTTCCTTCCTCTGTACCTACTCCCGCTTTCCTTCCTCCCTCCTTTCCTTTCTTCCTTTTCTTCCTCTCTACCTCCTCCTCTTTTCCTTACCTCCTTCCTTCCCTCTCTCCATTTTTCCTTCCTTCCTTCTTCCCTTCCTTCCTCCCTCAATCCCTTCCTTCCTTCCTTCCTTCCTTCCTTCCTTCCTTCCTTCCTTCCTTCCTTCCTTCCTCTCTACCTCCCCCTCTTTTCCTTACCTCCTTCCTTCCCTCTCTCCATTTTTCCTTCCTTCCTTCTTCCCTTCCTTCCTCCCTCAATCCCTTCCTTCCTTCCTTCCTTCCTTCCTCTCTAACTCCCCCTCTTTTCCTTCCTTCCCTCCCTCCATTTTTCCTTCCTTCCTCCCTCATTCCCTGCCTTCCTTCCTTCCCTCTCTTCCTTCTTCCTTCCTTCCTTCTTTCCTTCCTTCCTTCCCTCCTCCATCTCTCCCTCCCTCCCTGCCTACAGTACGATGTTAAAGCCCCACCCTTCCTTCCTCCCCCCAGGCCTTGGTGTTCCTCCCTGTTTGCTGACAGGCCTCCAGACCCCCCCCCCCCCCCTCGCCCCGGTCACTCACCCCTCTCCCTGTGTTTTCCTCTGCGTGGTGTTGTGTTTACCCTCCTGGCACTTTTGTACAGTTTTCATATAATAAAGGATCATTGAGGAGGGAAGAAAGAAGCTCTCGGAGCTAATGAGCTTCGTGACTGGAGCTCGGCCGCTAATGGGTTTGTAATTTCACACAGTTTATTTCAAAGAGGCACTTGTACCTCATAACCAAGGCCTCGACAGAGACGCGCTGTCACACGACAACAGCACAAACACAAAAACATGCAGAAACAATCACAAAACAACAATTAAAAACAAAACAAAACAGAATGACTTTATCAATCATCCAGAGGAAAATGGTTTTGTCACAGTGCTCCATTCCCAATGTATGAATAAAAAGATGCTGCAGGATGAAAATAAGGACTTGGATCTTCTCCAGCCCCCAGTGGCTGAACTGACCATGTGACTTTTGTGACAACCAATGAGAAAGTATTTTAAATATCCAACAGTTTCAGACTTTGGGATTAAAACTTGGAAACTCAGAGGAATTTCAATTTCATTGTGTATTTGATGAGTTTGATGAGGGAAACCAAGAAATCCCATAATGAGCCTCCGTAGCGTAGCTCTGAGCAGCTCATGGCTCTGCTCCGCCGTTCTAAAAATATCTTGCACCAACAATTAAAGGTAATGAACCTACTGCTATGACTATAGGGATTATGGTGATGGGCCAATTTACCAAAAATGTTGAACTATCCCTTTAATCTAAAAGTTTAACAGGATAAAATAAGATAAGGAAGTGATTTATACTTTATGTCCAAAAGGTCAGTTTCAAATCACGATGTTGTGGTGGTTCCTCAGCACTCACCATGTCTCCTGTCGGCGTTGGACGAGCGTCTAGTTTCCTCCTGTCAACAAGCACCGTGATCACGACCTGATCATAATTATTGATCAGTGGAAGATCAGGACGATCAGAATAAGTTAAAAACCCGGAGACGTCTCCGTTTAATCCACAGCCGTGAAACTAAAGAGACAAGTCTCTGTTTCCAAACTCTGATGTGAAGGAGAGGAGAAACTACACATTATGCAGTTTCTATACCCTCGATTAGCATACATCAGCCTGGAGCCGCGCGCGCGTGTGTGTGTGTGTAGCCAGGTGTCCAAATGTCCCTGTCAGCCAGCTGCCAAACAGCAGCAGAAACCACTGAACACTCACCAATAATTACAGGACGAGAAGCAGAGGAGGAGGGTTAGAGTGTGTGTGTGTGTGTGTGTGTGTGTCAGAAGCAGCTTCTGCAGACAGCAGGAGACAGTCGACTGGATAACCATAGACAATGCAGAACTACAGCTAATTATACACAGCCTGACACACACACACACACACACACACACACACACACACACACACACACACACACACACACACACACACACACACACAGCATCCTGCAGTCAGTTTCTTGGCTGAAAGCAAAACTATTGTTTAACTTTAGAACAGAGACATTGATCATCATTAGCTCCACACCAACAACACACACCTACACACACCTGTGACCGGTTACACAACTTTATTTGTTTAGGTCTCTATTCACCACCAATCATTATGTTACCAGAGTCGTTTTAGAGGGAAATTCATGCAAAACCTCTGATGCACGTTGCCTTCAGGGACAGTTTTTCATCAACAGTCTCTGTATTTCCCTCTGAAACAACTCTGTGTGGTAACGTTGTGTTATTATCTCATAGCGTGGTGAATGTGCAGGTCACAACTTGTCCACCAGAGCGTTGTGGAGTTGTTGGATTGTGTATTTGATGAGTTTGATGAGGGAAACCAAGAAATCCCATAATGAGCCTCCGTAGCGTAGCTCTGAGCAGCTCACGGCTCTGCTCCGCCGTTCTAAAAATAGCTTGCACTGACAATTAAAGCTAACGAACCCACTGCTATGACTATAGGGGTTATGGCAATGGGCCACTTTGCCAAAATGTTGAACTATCCCTTTAAATTGTGTCATGATGAATGTTTGGAGCCAGTTTCACGACTTCACGAGCAAAAATCTGAAGACGTTTCCATCAAAACCTTCGTTATCAGTGAAAATGCAGCTGATCCAGGTGCAGCAGCGTTGTCCAGACCCACTGATTGGTTGATTTGACTGATGACATCACTGCTTTTTAGGAGGCTCCTCCTCCCGATGATCACAGAGCGGTTCCTCAGAGCTCAGTGTATTTTTGCACTGAGTCAGACTCTGCTGTCTATTAGCTATGCAATTTAACTGTACAAGAGTGTGTGTGTGTGTGTGTGTGTTGGGTGGGGGGGGTTCAATGAATGCTTGCTTGCACGACTACTCACCGTTATCTTTGATGCTTGTTGCCATGGCTACGGCTCTGGCTGGTGTAGAGAAATACCAATTTTTCTTTTCTTTTTTTTTCCCTCCCTGCTTGAAGACGATCACTGTAACCTCCACCTCCACCGTCACACACAGACGCTGGACGCACTTTTCACTGCTTTAAATCTTTTATTCTCTTACGTTTCTATGTCTGTAGGATGCCTGTGTCGCCATAGTAACCTACAACTAGGGATGCACCGATTGTGAAATTCTGGGCCGATGTCGATGCCGATGTTTAAAATAACAACTTGGCCGATGGCCGATGCCGATGCCGATGTTTTTTCTTTTTGCTATTCCGTCTTTGGTGCCACAGAAACATTACTGAACTACTGTATTTTAAAAGTCTTTCAGCTCTTCATCATATTATTCAATGAGCACAAATTCAGTTAGACAAATTCATGAAACAAAAACAATCTTTAATGTCAATTTTTAGTTGACATGACCTTAAAACACTTACAGTGGCCAAGAGTTAGAGTTGCTACATGGTAAAAGTAATTAGTTACCAAGAAAGGTAACTATGCCATTATTTTTATTAAATAAAATGCTCAAATATGTTAAATTACTTGAACTTCTCTCCCTAACCCCATTTATCTGCAATTAACCAACTTGCTCATTAACACAGAGACAGAATGATAAGAGTTGTTGTTGTAATATGTAGCCTATACTGAAAGAGGAGTTGAGCAGGATTTCTCCAGTGGCTACGCTACATTTTTACCTCAATTAAAAAGCCCCAGAGTCCTAACTGTGATAATCTACATGACTTGTGACTGGTTACAGTGAGAACGGAGGCTCTCTGCCTTTCACCTGGCGTCTCTCTCCTGTAGCATGCAACCAGGCCACCGCTGCGGTGTTTGTGTCCCAGCTCTTGTCTCTGTGGCACCGACACAGATCGCTGCGTAACGTAATGACAGTTACGTAATCCATCGCTCCATTTATTGATTTCTCGCCGGAAACTTTCCGGTGTAAACACATACACGTGGCCAGGCGGGGGTTAGAAAAAAAAAACGCGACCAGACGAGTTTCTCTGACGGTGTTTTAAGCCCGTACAGGGGATTTAAATGACGAGGGCGTTCAGGCTCCTCCGTTCCTTGTCGCATGACCGCTCTGCACTTAACAACCGTGTTTACATGCGCAACTTGAATATCTCTGCTATTCCATGCAACTTTTTTTTTTTTTTTTTTCATAAATCAATCCGCGGATCACATGTGTGCTGAACTGAAGATATTAATCCGAACAGATCACGGATCAATCCGGTGCACCACTAGTATCTTCCCCCCAGAAAAAGGAAAGAAGAAAGGTTCCTCCCAGCACAGCTGTTCATGCGGCGTTTAAACCAACATAAACATCGGCCACTGCCATCGGTGAATGTCACGTTTTTTTACCGATGGCCGATGGCAGTCAACGAGCCGAACATCGGCCGATGCCGATGGTCGGCCGATGCATCGGTGCATCCCTACCTACAACACAAGGCTTTGTTGTTCCCGGCAGTCGTCTTTGATTTGATGTGCACTGAAATGAAACTCTTAAATCTCCGGTTAAGGAATTTTATGAGATGCTTGAAATGAGACACAGACTCAGGTTGTGTTTGTTTATTAGAAGAGTTTTGCACCAAGGTTATTGCACCTTCACTATGACAAATGAAGTTCCCTTTTGAGATTAATGAAGTCATTCTTATTCATATTCTAACATTTTAAGCAGAATTTAATTGATTTTATCGTTCCTCTTTACTCTTCTCTTGTCTCCTTCATTATATATTTCATTGCTCTGTAAAGCAGTTGGAGAAACAGGGAGCGTTTCCCCCGATGATCGGTTCATTTGGACAGAATGTGAACATCGTGCACGCATGCAGATCGTAATCGACTCGGCAACCGACACAACACGTGACACGCTGCTGATGTTGAAGTAGCACTATCGCAAATTCCAGTTCTTTGTTCGGCCACTAGATGGAGCCGGTGGTGCAGCGTATCAGATCCTCATCCTCTTTACATAGCGTGGCGTTCAGAAGGCGGGGCTTAGCGCTGGGCCGGCTTGTCTCATAACAATAAGAATTTCTGCATTTGCTCGACAGGCACTACACCATTGGCTATATTTTGTGTACAGATAGTTATGGCTCCCTGGACCTATAACTATTTATTGTATATTTCAGTTTTTTAAATTGCACCTGCGCCGATCACGGATCAACTGTGTCCGTTGCACCACAACTTATAATGTTTCTATTTCCCTTCTCGAAGTTTTATATTGAGTTGGTAAAACTTGAGTGTGTTGCAAATGTTACATAACAGACTTGGTGTGAATGCCCTCTAGTGGACGCGTGACAAATAATAAGCGGGTATCAGTGAATATAATGAGCTGGAAAAAAAGAAAGACTTGAATATAATTAGATTTATTTAACATAAGAAGCATTAAAAGACTGCCAGCCCTACGCTGCACAGTGACGTGCCTCATGCTGCTGCATATGGCCATGGATGCTTATGTTAATGACATTAATGAATTAGTATTCACACTCTCCTTCCTCGATCCTTTAAATTCTGATTACCACAGATTAAATCGTGTCCGTACTGTTTGGGCTGATGATCACTGAGGCTTTCGGGGTCGCGGGGAGGCCGACAAGACTCCCAGTTAGTTTGCGGGGTTTGTGAATGTGCCGTCATGAACAAAAAGCCGTTCTCTCCTCGCACAGATCCCTGTGTCGTGGAGCTGCTTTCATGTGCTGGTGGGAAGGTCTGACACCAGGCACTTTAAATAGAAACCTGCCATTGGGAAGCCAAGGAGAGCTGAGAGAGCTGCAGCTCTGCTCTTCCTCTGTATCAGCGTGTCAGTGACCCCGTCTGTGTACAGTATTACATGACCCGCTGTGTGAGGTCGTGATGAGCTGCTGTGGGCGAGACCGGCGGGAAAAACTGTTCCTAAAACACAAAACAAATGCAACTTGTGTTTGTGAATGTTTGTTTTTCTTGTAGCAGGTTTTCAGCTCGTTGCCTTCGCGTCAAAACAAAGAGTTTAGCTCAGTCTGCTTCAGTCTGCTGACCTCAGTCTGCTTCAGTCTGCTGACCTCAGTCTGCTTCAGTCTGCTGACCTCAGGCTGCTTCAGTCTGCTGACCTCAGGCTGCTTCAGTCTGCTGACCTCAGGCTGCTTCAGTCTGCTGACCTCAGGCTGCTTCAGTCTGCTGACCTCAGTCTGCTTCAGTCTGCTGACCTCAGTCTGCTTCAGTCTGCTGACCTCAGTCTGCTTCAGGCTGCTTCAGTCTGCTGACCTCAGGCTGCTTCAGGCTGCTTCAGTCTGCTGACCTCAGGCTGCTTCAGGCTGCTTCAGTCTGCCGACCTCAGGCTGCTTCAGTCTGCTGACCTCAGTCTGCTTCAGTCTGCTGACCTCAGGCTGCTTCAGTCTGCTGACCTCAGGCTGCTTCAGTCTGCCGACCTCAGGCTGCTTCAGTCTGCTGACCTCAGGCTGCTTCAGTCTGCTGACCTCAGTCTGCTTCAGTCTGCCGACCTCAGGCTGCTTCAGTCTGCTGACCTCAGTCTGCTTCAGTCTGCCGACCTCAGGCTGCTTCAGTCTGCTGACCTCAGGCTGCGGGATGGAGTCGTAGCTGCTGGTCCACGTCATCAGACGAGCAGCGGAGCTTTCTGCAGGTTGAACCAAATGTTTGAGTTGGAGCTGCAAAGTATTCAAAAAGCGTTGCACTGCGATTGTAAAGGCAGATAATGCAACAGTGATTTCAGGTCGTTTTTGCTTCATTGTCACTTTAAAGAAATATAAAATTGTTGTTGTGATTTTTGTTGGGTCAAACAAACGTCACTTTAGGGGTCGAGAAAACGATTTCCTTCTGTAGCAACACAGCGGTTGCTAACAATACAACAATGTTGTGACACATTTTGAAATCAATAAATTGCTGCTCCTGTGAACAGGTGTTGCACGCGGCCATATGGCTATTCTGTGTCATGATCGACGTCCTTCGTGTGATTAATTCCCTGTGTCTTGTCTTAGTGTCGTTTAAGACGCTGCCGCTGCTGCTGCTGAGCTCAACTCAACTGAGAAAAGAACCAATCAGGTCAGGAAGTTTTTTCTAGGGCTGACCTCATTATCATATTTTGATAATCGACATAAAATCGATCAAAATTGAAGCTTCGAAACTTAATGATAAAATGAATCCACTTTGCTCTGATGTCCTCTTTCTGTGCGTTCACTCCAAAAGCTTCCAAAGCGTCACCAGACGAGAAGTTGAGCCCTGGTTAACTTTAGGGTATAATTGTCCTGTCCTGTCAGAATAGAGACGTCTTTCCGCTCCCTCTTTTTTCTTTTTTTTGTCCTTTGCCTCCCCGATGACCAGCGCGAGCGAACTTTGGCGTCGTCAGTCACGTGACGAGCGACCAAAAGCAGCTGAAAATATTTTCCATTTTAACTTTGGAAGCTGTCTTGTCTGAAGCGCAGCCTCGAGTGTTTTTGGTGTGAAGGCAGAGTTTGGCGGATCCTGGTACAGGTGGCTGTGTTGTTGTGGGCGGAGCTACGCAGTGCGGTACAATGACCCGGCCTGTTGCGTCAGAGGAAGAGTAAAATTGAACTCGGCCTGTTACGTTTCTTTCCGGATGAAATTTGAACGGTTCGTTTAAAGACACATTTCCTGAGTCCGGAAGCACAAAGCAACGACTTGGTTGGTGGGCAGATACTCAGATACACACACATGTGCACTGAAGCCCTGGATCTGTGATTTTTTAAAAATGTGTATTTTATTTTGCATCATATGTCGGCTTTAAACTGAGCTATGGAGACGTTATGTGGGCCACATTGAGTATGTGCAGCCTAATCTAATTACACACAAAGAGGTGTGTAGGAGAGCAGTGTTTTGTATGAGCTGCCTGAGGGGGAGGGAGTGGGGGGGGCTTCCTTAGCTTCCTGTTGGGGAGTGTTAGAGGTTCATTGGATGACAGATATAGGTCCTCAGGACTCTGTTCACAGCTGGGCAGCAGCGATGGATCCCTGCTTCAACATGCACAATAACAACATTTGCATAGAATGGCACAGTTTCAATAGCATTGATGGATTATGGATTGATTAGTGGGGTGATGGACAAAAGAAAACACCTATTTATCTGCATATATCTACCCCATAATGCAGCATAGATGGGTAGCTATACAGATAGTAGGGAGGAGGGGGGGGGGGGGGGGAGGATGGATGGAAAACCATTTCATTTAATAGGCCATTGTTGTGTTTTCTGCTGGTGTCTGCAGATTGTTTACAAAAAAAATGAAATGTTGGGAAGGTGTGTGTGTGTGTGTGTGTGTGTGCCCATTAGTGTGTGATTTGTTGCTGACTTCAGGATTATGAAACCTTCTCTTCTCCTCTTGCCTCTCACATCTCTTCTTCATCTTCTTCATCTTGTTTATTTTCCATCAGTGAATTTGAGTTTCTTTGTTTGAACCCTGAATTAAAAAATCTCCAGGGTTAAAGAAGAACTGAGCAGGATTTCCACCTTAACTCAGCTCCATGTGTCCCTCAGCTGCAGCTCCACAGTCCTAGTTCTGGTTAAATCAGTGACTGGTAACTAGTTCCAGGGAGAGCGGAGACTCTCTGTCTTCCCCCTAGCGTCTCTTTTCCATGTGGCGGCTTCAGGACACTTGGGTCGGTCCAGACGAGCCGTATGGAGGAGTATCTGGATGCTTCATAGTGTGTGTTGGACAAGGGGGCAGTTGTCGGTCTGAGAAGTGAAGCTCACTTCCGCGTTCAACAAACTGCAATCCCCCCGGCTGCCACTGGGGGCTGGTGTCAGAAAGCAGCATGTCTCCATAGACCCCCATGTTAAACTTTAGACTTTACATCCTCAATAAACATGATCAAAGCCTGGTGTCAGGACGTTTTTTGGTCTCAACCGGTAGTTTCTACCCCCGCACACACTCTGAGGGCCAAATTCTGACCAATGAGGGCGCGGAAACGTTGAGTGACAGGTCTGAGCAGGTCTGTGAAAGTTCTCCAGACCCTTCATTGACATGACAGTGAGTAAGAAATTGGAGAATAATCGATTTTGGGTGAAGTATTCCTTTAACGTGTCTGTATGAAGTCCTCCTCTGGGAGCTTCCTGATCTTCATGGCGGGTTTTCATCCTGGAGCAGCTCACACACCTTCTACCTTCGGCCTCCTCTTCCTCGCTGCTGTTTCCCAGACATCGCAGCGTCACGGCTCCCGGCGCTGCAGCAGCTCTCCGTCTGGCTGTTGCTGTGAGGGGAAATTAAATTCTCTCTCTCTTTCTGCCTTTCTCTTTTTCTTTTTTTTCACTGCTGTGTGTTGGAGGGACACTGGCAGAATGTAATTTGGGGATTTGTCAACAACAGCTGTGTTGTAAAACAAATAAGGCTGATGCACCGTATTCTGATGCAGCCGCGAGTGAAGACTGAAGATGGAAATGTTGACTTTTATTGTGAGTTGACGTTGCGTTGATAAAAGCTGCTTTGACCACAGAGCTGCGTCTGCTGCTCCCTCCTCTTCCTCTTCCTCTCCTCTTCCTCTTCCTCTATAACCACTTTACTGGCAATTTCCTCCCCCGTCCGTGAGAAACGATATCATTATATACAGACAGTATATCATGTCACAATGACGAGGCCATGCTGGAAATAATAATGTTTTAACCTGCTTATTAAACCTAATTCAATTTGCGAGTTATGGAGAAAGTAAATTATGATATAAAACCCTGCGGCGCTCTCCTCAGCCCTTCAAAGGCCTGCGCCGGCCGGCGGATACTCGGCCAACATTTATCTCACTCACTCATAATTAATTTGTTCAAATGAAATATATAATTCCTCATAAGAGCTCAAAAAGTAATAATGAATGTCCAGTGGACTTTGGGTCCTTCGGTTGCATCCTGTCTTCCGTCTTCACCAACTTTAACACATTTACCACCTTAGTCTTTCTTCCAGGTGAGGTCTCAAGTCCAATGAACTGGTAAATTAACTCTTATGTAACGCTTTCTTTTCTAGTCTTAACACATAATGCATTTCTACCGTCCAATCCACATTCACAAGCATCAGGGCCCTTTTCAGTCTTAACACATAATGCATTTCTACCGTCTTCACCGACATTCACATTTACCAGTTATGTTGCAAGTCATTTAAAGGACAATTTCAGGCAAATTCAACCTAGTTTCCTAATATTTTAGGTCTAAATGATGGATTCTGAAGATTTGTCTGTCCCTGCATCGAGCAGTGAACAGGAGCGGCAGCATTTCTGTTGCTGAGGCTGTTTACATCCCTCAAAATGGCATTTTTAACCCCACAGACGTCAGATGGCTTCAGACATACACAGAGGGGTTTGTTCACTTCAAGCAAGCCGACATGTTTGTAAACGGAGATCTCACAAAGTCTCGCATGAGAGTCAAGTTGACAGTGAACTGTTTCCAGGCCTGAAGCTCCCGTCTGTTTTAGCAACAAAGGAATATTAACTTGGTAGCGGTGAGAGAAGTCTGGATGTTGAAACTGAAAGTGTCAATCGTGAAAAGTGTCGCCATTACTGAGAGCTTTGGTCACCCTTTAACTTACAGGTCATTAATGACATCATAATGTCAAGAAATGGCAAAGAAATAACAATCAATCGCATAAGAATGTCTAGAAATAATGGTCAGTTTCATAGTAATGTCATGTTTTTCATAAAGTCAAAGATTACACATTTTCTCCACCAAGTCTTTGCAATTGAAATATTGCCATGAAATAACGATTGATTTCTTGAATCAGTCGTTATTTCTGGTCTATTACTCGACATTATCATATAATTAACAGCCTCTAAATGAGAAGGTTACCAAAGTTTCTAGTGCAAACGCAGAGAAGGTGAACGTCATGTTTGATGTTTTTATCTTGAAGGGTCGTTTTTGGCAGTTATTGAAAGACATAAAATCCTCTCACAGATTTTGACCTCATTTTCTCCAGGATTACGACGATCCTGCCTTTAAGGAATCAATCAACACTTAACGATGAGCCATCTATTTACAAAACACCTTAAAGAGTGGTGCTTTTTTTGTGTTTTTCTAACCTGGGGAACGTCTGAAAACGGAATAATCTGGGATCTTCTCCCGCCAAAAAAAGATCCAAAGAAGGAAAAAGCTCCCAGCTCCGGCTCCGAGCGCATCCAAGCTGCATCCAAGCTGCACCGAAGCTGCAGAAGAAAACTACTGCATATGCATGAAAAGCCCTATGGAGCCAAACTTTTTCCTTTTTTTCTTTTTTTTACATTTACATTTAAAGCAACTCAAGGGGGGAATTTACAGGGTGACTTCAGTTCAGCTGGTGGTGGGTGAGGCAGGGTGAGTCGGGGAACTCCCTCAGGGGGGGAGGAGGAGGATTTGCAGCAATTAAGCCGATCCACTCGGAGCTCTAAAACCACGGCGGAGCGCTAGTTAATTCCTCATTGTGTGCAGTCTTTCAGCTCGTGGTCAGGAAGAAGTCCTAACTATCAAACACTTCATTAGTGACAGGGAAGAGAGATCTTATTATTGCTGATGGAGGAGAGGAGAGGAGAGGGGGAGGATAAAGAGGAGGAAGATGAAGGCTTTGTAATAATGAGGCCAAGTGAGTAAACATGACCTCAGCCAAAATACGTCTGCATCATCTCTGCCTTATTAAAGCTCGCTTCAGGGGAGGAGAAGAAAAAAACCGTAAGGTCTGCAAACCACAAAAGAAGAGAAAAGAGGGAAAGAAAAGGATGGAAAAGGGAAATTTAAAGACAAAAATAAAGGCTGGAAAAAAGGAGAATGGGAAGATGAGTGGAGAGGAGTGGACAGCAGAGATACTGAACGTCCTCTGGAAGATTCTCATGCAGCAGGACAGACGGAGAAAATGTTGTGGCAAATTCTGGAAAAGGTGGGCGTCAGAAAATCTCCTCCTCCTCCTCCTCTTCCTCCTCTTCTTCTTCCTCCTCCTCCTCCTCCTCCTCCTCCTCTTCCTCCTCCTCTTCCTCCTCCTCCTCCTCCTCCTCCTCCTCCTCCTCTTCTTCCTCCTCCTCCTCCTCCTCCTCCTCCTCTTCCTCCTCCTCTTCCTCCTCCTCCTCTTCCTCCTCCTCCTCCTCTTCCACAAAAAGAGCCCAAGTTAACTTTCCCAACAAGTTCTTTTTCTTGAACAAACTTCAGGTGATTTGTTCCTCTCACACCGGTGCAATAATAATAATAAATAATAATATTAATAATAAAAATCTTATGTGTCTGTGATAATAAAGTTCAGCTCCATTTACATTTAAATTCTGCCTGAAACATGAGTCACTGTGGGAGCTGGGAGAAGCCTTCAGGCTGCTGGAGACGGAGCTACACACGGTGAAAACTGTACAGAGGCTCAGAATTCCTGCTCCTGACTCTGGACCTTGAATGCATCGAGCCGAGCAGAGTTGATCCAGAGGCCGAGGACGTCGTCGTCACTTCTGTTCGTCCAGACTGAGACACAACGGCGTGGTTTCCAAAACGCAGTCCTGAAATTCTCTAAATTAAAGCTCAGTGCTAAAATTTTCCAAAATAAAACACAACCCTAGCCTTTTTGAAGTTTAATACAAACCTTGGGATTTTCAAAATAAAACACAGCCCTAGCCTTTTTGAAGTATAATACAACCTTGGGATTTTCAAAATAAAACACAGCCCTAGCCTTTTTGAAGTATAATACAACCTTGGGATTTTCAAAATAAAACACAGCCCTAGCCTTTTTGAAGTATAATACAACCTTGGGATTTTCAAAATAAAACACAGCCCTAGCCTTTTTGAAGTTTAATACAACCTTGGGATTTTCAAAATAAAACACAACCCTAGCCTTTTTGAAGTATAATACAAACCTCGTGTTTTCAAAGTAAAGCATTTTTAAAATAAAGTGCAACCCCAGTGTTTTCAAAATATAATACAACCTCGGGATTTTCAAAATAAAACACAACCCTAGCCTTTTTGAAGTATAATACAACCTTGGGATTTTCAAAATAAAACACAGCCCTAGCCTTTTTGAAGTTTAATACAACCTTGGGATTTTCAAAATAAAACACAGCCCTAGCTAGCCTTTTCGAAGTTTAATACAACCTTGGGATTTTCAAAATAAAACACAACCCTAGCCTTTTTGAAGTATAATACAAACCTCGTGTTTTCAAAGTAAAGCATTTTTAAAATAAAGCGCAACCCCAGTGTTTTCAAAATATAATACAACCTCGGGATTTTCAAAATAAAACACAACCCTAGCATTTTCAAAATAAAACGCAACCCAGGCGCTTTCAAAATAAAAGAAACCCCAGAATTGTCAAAACAAAAGCATCTACCTGCGTTCCTCTGTTGTGTTCATGTTTTTTCATGAGTTGTGTGCATGTGGAAGTAAACGTAGAAAAGTGGTTTTCAAACCAAGAGGCGAATGGTGTGAATGCAGCCTCAGAATGATGATGATGACGATGACGATGATGACGATGATGATGATGATGATGATGATGATGATGATGATGATGATGCACCCCCACTGCAGCGCAGAGTGAAAACTTTCCTTTACTCCCTCAGTCTCTCGTTGCTGTGAACACAAATTATTAATCAGTCCGTTTCTTCTTTTTTTTTTTTGAATTGAAAATACATTTTTGGGAGGTAGAGAGTGTGTTTCTGTGTGTGTGTGTGTGTGTGTGTGTGTGTGTGTGTGTGTGTGTGTGTGTGTGTGTGTGTGTGTGTGTGTGTGTGTGTGTTCAGGGGGGGTGAGAACCTGCTGCTACCCATTTAAAGCTTCAGGTAATTAGCTTCTGTAGCCGTGTTATTTTTAGTCACTTAATCTGAAAAATGAAAACTGGTTTCCTGCTTAGAACGTAAATGAAACGGGGGGGAGGCGAGGGGGGGGGGGTTGAGCCACAGCTGGAGAGTAATCAGATTACACGGCCACACAACAACAAGCTTAAATAGACTCTTACTTCACTCATTGTATGTAAATGTATATTCACCCCCCGTCCCCCCCCCCCCTCCTCCTCCACCCCCACTTCAATTTCTATTCTGTTCATTTGGTTTCCTCTCTCACCGCTGTAGGTTAACAGTGGAGTTGACAGCCGTGTAAGGATTTTTTACCGTTTTCCAGCGCTGTGTCCTCACGGATGACAGCTGTTACTACCCGCTGAACAATAATGCAACAGTCAGCGCTCCTGAACGCTGCTTAATATAGCTGCTGTTCCACTGTCGCTCCTGCAGGAGGAGGAGGGGGAGGGGGAGGGGGAGGGTAGAGATCTGGAAGAAGGAGATCAGTGATGATGAGGTGAGTTTTACATCCCATCAGCTCAACTGGATTAAGTTGAGATGGTTAATGGCCACAGAAGGATAATCCTCCTCCTGAAACGTGTCAACAGCGCCGCCGCCGCCGCCGTTGTGTGAAGGGAAATAAACACGTTGAAGCTTCAGAATTAACTCCCATGTCTCCTTAAAACAAACCGCCCAACATCTGTCCTTTAAATCCAGCTGTTTCCCTTTGATACAGTCACACACAGAATTAACTATAGAAAGTATAATGATAAATAAATGAAACACTTCATAATAACGGACAAGCTTCATCTTTAGATACTGTATGTACTAATGAGCAAGTGTGTTAATAGTTGGAATTATCTTATTAATTGAGAGATGATTGTCTGACTAAACAGGTCGGCACATAGTCATAGCAGGAGGTTCGTTACCTTTATGTGTCGGTGCAAGCTGTTTTTAGAACGGCAGAGCAGAGCCGTGAGCTGCTCAGAGCTACGCTACAGAGGCTCATTATGGGATTTCTTGGTTTCCCTCATCAAACTCATCAAATACACAATCCAACAACTCCACAACGCTCTGGTGGACAAGTTGTGACCTGCACATTCACCACGCTATGAGATAATAACACAACGTTACCACACAGAGTTGTTTTAGAGGGAAATACAGAGACTGGTGATGAACAACTGTCCCTGAAGGCAACGTGCATCAGAGGTTTTGCATGAATTTCCCTCTAAAACAACTCTGTGTGGTAACGTTGTGTTATTATCTCATAGCGTGGTGAATGTGCAGGTCACAACTTGTCCACCAGAGCGTTGTGGAGTTGTTGGATTGTGTATTTGATGAGTTTGATGAGGGAAACCAAGAAATCCCATGAGCCTCCGTAGCGTAGCTCTGAGCAGCTCACGGCTCTGCTCCGCCGTTCTAAAAACAGCTTGCACCGACAATTAAAGGTAACAAACCTACTGCTATGACTATAGGGATTATGGTGATGGGACAATTTGCCAAAATGTTGAACTATCCCTTTAAAGCCCATAGAGATGTGAACACTGCTGCAGACGTGGCCTCTGGTTCAGACTTCCTGTTTGTCTTCGTGACGTTCGACCCTGGAAAACCAAAGAGCTGTCGATCTCGTTTGTTGCATCAAACCCAACGTGCAGCTCTAGTTCGGTCTGAGCTCCTGACGACACGGTCACTGTCTGTCGTATCCACGGTTACCGTACGGCTGCAGCCTGAAGGGGGCGCCATGCAGCAGGACTCTGTGTTGTTGGTATTTTTATTATTTTGCCAGTAGTATTATTTATTTAATGCCGTATTGCTGAGGCCAGTCATATCCGATAACTGTGTGTGTATGTGTGTGTGTGTGTGTGTGTGTGTGAGGTAATCCTGACAGGTGTGTGCATGTGTATTTTGTGTGTGTTTGTGCAGGTGAACTACTTAGAGGAATGCTGATGCTGCTGCTGCTCACGCTAAGAGCTCCACTTGACTCCGAGGTACACACACACACACACACACACACACACAGAAAGCTTTTTCATACGTGCTGTCACCTATTTCAAGACTGAGGTGTGTGTGTGTGTGTGTGTATTTTTGATGTGTGTGAACAATTGTAAACAGAGTGCTGAATGTGAAACGGCCTCTGGACAGGTGTGACAGCATCAGAGGAGCTTTAGCAGCGGTGTTGGAGAGCAGCGAGGGGGGTGGGGGGGGGGGGGGGGGCACTGTAGTAAATAAAGATAAAAAACATTATAATGAAAAAAAAAGAAGAAGTGAGATAAAGGAGGACGGAGGCTCAGAGGGAGTAACGAGCTGGAGAGAGAAAAATGAGAAGCAGAGAAGAGAAAAGAAGTAAACAAAGAAATAAAAGTCAGGAAGAAGGAAGGAGAGATCAATAGTGTGTGTGTGTGTGTGTGTGTGAGAGAGACAGAGAGGTGATCAGATTTCCAGGCTCAGCAGAGCAGAAGGTCTGCAGCGACGCAGCGACAGCGTCCTCCCGTCTTTGTTCCTCTCTGAGCTGCAGCCGTTCTGCTGAACTGAAAACTCACAACTTTTTTCATCTAGTTTTAGTCGAAACTGATGACGTTTTAGTCGCGTACATTACATCACTACATTTCCCATGAGCCACCGGAGCAAGACTAACACCAGAACCGGTACCAGACCCGGAACCAGAACCAGAACCAGTACCAGTACCCAAACTGACACCAGAATTAGAACGGACTGAGTCACCTTGGGAAAGAACAGCTCATCTGGTTCCGTCTGGTGCCGTATCGTATCGTATCGTATCGTATCGTATCGTATCGTATCACTGAGGGACCGGTCAGTAAAACTGAGTCACATCCACGTCTGATCATCAACATGCGTCAAAAAGCTTTAAAAACTATTTTCAATTGTCTGGACAGTTGAGTTTGGATTCCCAATAGGGGAATTCCTTAAAGAAACTAATGAGTAACAAAGGTCAGCTGACTGCGACTGTTTACGTTCACATGTCCCCGAATGGAAACACGTGCGCGCGCGGCTGTCAGTCCTGCTGGGCGTCTTATTAACCCTCATTAGCCATTTTCTCTCAGACATTAATGAGACGATCTCGTGACTAAGCCTCCCTGCTGAGCGCGCTCAGTGTGCGCTTGTGTCTGAGGGAGCGACAGAAGGGAAGAGGGAGGTCAGGGATGAAGAGAGGGATGAAGAGAGAGTGCAGGAGCAGGAAGGAACAGATGGAAAAACTTGGATGGACAGAACAGAAAGAGAGAGAGAGGATTAACATTAAAATAAATCCCACGTCACTCATGGATTTCTAGGGAAGGAAATGAAATAAGAACAAACTGTTGGGGATGGATGGATGGATGGATGGATGGATGGATGGATGGATGGATGGATGGATGGATGTGGCTGTTTGTGGTCCTTGTGGCTGATGAACACACATCACAGACTGGGTCATTTCCATGATTGTGGCTGATGAACACACATCACAGACTGGGTCATTTCCATGATTGGCTCCGGGCTGTGCAGAAGTGTCCCCCAGCTGTGAGGCCCTCAGGCTGGGCAGCTGACGACAGGAGCAGCCCCCCTCCCCCCTCCTCCTCCTCCTCCTCTTCCTCCTGACTGCTGCCTCCTTCCATTTTTAAAGAGAAACAAGGCAAACAAGGGAAAAGGAAAGAAGGAAGATGTTTATCTGCTCCATAAACACTTATACGCTGGCCCTGTCGTTCAATGAGGCCACGCCCCCAACGCTCTGAACAATTAGTGGTTAATAATGTATGAACAGGTGAGATAAACAGACAGGAAGTTAGCCTTAAAGACCAGAACACGTCCTCGTACCCAGCTGGGTTAGGGTTACTGTCCCTGAAGGCAACGCGCGACAGCGGTTTTGCATGAATTTCCCTCTAAAACAAGCTCACGGCTCTGCTCCGCCGTTCTAAAAATAGCTTGCACCGACAATTAAAGGTAATGAACCTCCTGCTATGACTATAGGGATTATCGCAATGAGCCAATTTAACAAAAATGTTGAACTATCCCTTTAATGACAACCTACCAGGCCGCTGGCTCGCCGTTTCATCTTTGGCGTCCTTGAACCTCCTCCTCCCTCCTGCTGCTGCCTGACCTCTGACCCCGGCAGAGAGGAGGCACCACGGAGAGAAATGGAACCAACACACACATCCACATCTGTGTGTGTGTGTGTGTGTGTGTGTGTGTGTGTTTCCCTCCATGTTCTCCTCGACATGTCGGGGATCAGTGGAGCATTAACAGAGAAACATGCTTATACGCTACATCACACACTCCATCACAGCTACACACACACATGCACTCGTGGATTAATAATCCATGACTAATCACACACACACACACACACACACACACAGATACTGTACATATACGCTGTATGTATGTATGTATGTATGTCTGCATTGTGGCGAATGAAGGTTCAGTAGATGTGGTCGTTTTACTGGGTCTCTGACTACGAAGCTCACAGAGCATGAAGACCATCAGCTGTGTGTGCGTGTGTGTGTGTGTGTGTGTGTGTGTGTGTTCGTGTGTGTGTAGCAGAGATTATAAATCAGACTCGGACCTGAAACAAATTTCAATCTGCGACTGTAACTCGATGACATGTTTGATGTTTTTCCAGAGGAAGTGACCGTCAGACTGAACACGTCACCATCTAAATGATCCCTGTTGTTTCTCTTCAGTGATGAACGAGTCACACACACAGTCAGGTTCAGGTGTGTGTGGAAGTCCAACAGTCCTTCAGAGTTCAAACTGTTGAGAAACAGCTGTTTTCTATTATTCCAGCTGTTTAACTTTGCCAATGACGTAATTTTACGTTTTTGAAAATAGACCCATTATGTGTAAATTTGGGGTCTTTACGACAAGCAGAACTGAAATAGATCACAATCAAAAACTCAAAAAAAGCAAACACAAAAAAAATATCCGGCACCAGAAAAATAAAATCAGGTAAAAATAAATAAATAAAAAAATCAGGCACAAGAAAAAAAATCAGGTGTTAAAAAAAAAAAAAAAGGTCTTGTGCCGGATTTTTTGGCCTGACTTTTTTTTTTTTTTTTTCTTGTGCAGGATTTTTTTTCTTCTTTTCCCCAACCATCACATTCCGCGGTGAGAGACTGTGACGCGGCACGGTGCGTGTTATTGTTGTTTAGTATTTTAATATTAGCTGAGAGAGAAAAGCATCTCATTATTTCCAGATAAGACGATGTTTTCTCCTGATGACATCATTAACATATCGTTGTTCTGCTGCTTCGTCTCCAGAGTCTCCTCTGGACTCTTTCTCTGCACTTCACTGATTTAGATGAATAATTACTGAACACTGATATGTTTTTACTTTAGATTGTTACTGACTGTATTGTTTTGTGGACAACGGAAGCAAATGAACATTTACAAAGTATTTATACTGAAGTTCATTACTGTGCACAGAAAGATTGAATAAATCATAAACAAAAGTAGTTGGTAACCGTTTAATGTTCTCTAATTACATGATAGTTACATCATAATGTCAAGAAATAACAAGTAATTGCGTCATAATGCCTAGAAATAACGGCCAGTTTCATAGTAATGTCACGTTTAAAGATGACACACGTGTTTCATGCTTCGGCCAGAATGTTTCTCCACCTCGTCGTTGTGATTGACCAATGTTTCTGTTTCTACACAATCAATTGTTATTTCTTGGCATTGCATGACTATGAAATTGACCATTATTTCTAGGCTGTTTCTAGACATTATGACGCAATTACTTGTTATTTCTTGGCATCATGTAATTAGCGACCTGTAAATTAAAGGGTTACCAAGTAGTTTTTGTTTGTTTCCTTATAATTTTCTGACTAATTATAAAACTCAGCAACTTCACTTATTAAATAAAAAAATCAGACTAAAAAAACTGAAAAAAAACACTGGAGATCTGATGAACGTTCAGTGGAAACCGTGAACTTATCAGCTCGACACTCGATCTGTTATCAGCTAAACTGGCACAGCATTAAAGGATAACTTTAGTTTTTTACAACCTGGACCTTATTTCTAGCATCAAATACGATCATTTACTCACCCTGACAAGTTTGGTGTCATTTGGAGTCGTTTTGACGAAATTAGCCCCAATCGAGCGGCGCGTATATCCGTATAATGCGAGAACACGGGGCACCCAATGCAGCCTCTAAATAACACATTATCCGCCGCAAAACTCGTTCATTTCGCCAATATTTAGTGATGATACACTAGTGTTATTCCCCTCCGAGCCCGTGGTGGCATGTTATCAACATCCGGCTCCTCCAGGCTGACCTACTAACCTCTGATCTGGATGATGTCATCTCCGACCGGTGCCCGGCTCGTTCTGATAATAATCATTCCACTTCGGCATTTGGGTCCTTTTTAGCTCAACTAGCCAGAGCTGTAGTGAGGATCCAGGCTGAGGAGAGGAAGCCTGTGGAAGTTGAACTTCATCCAGCTGCTCATTTTGTTCTGACGAGTCAGAAACATGCAGAAACGGACCATAGCATTAGCGATAGCAAGTTAGCCGCGCCGCGCCGCCGTCGGAGATGACATCATCCAGATCAGAGGTTAGTAGGTCAACCTGGAGGAGCCGGATGTTGATAACATGCCACCACGGGCTCGGAGGGGAATAACACTAGTGTATCATCACTAAATATTGGCGAAATGAACGAGTTTTGCGGCGGATAATGTGTTATTTAGAGGCTGCATTGCGTGCCCCGTGTTCTCGCATTATACGGATAGAAATACGACCCGAACCGAACGTGTTTCGATTGGGGCTATGTTTTCAGAAAACGACTCCAAATGACACCAAACTTGTCAGGGTGAGTAAATGATCGTATTTGATGCTAGAAATAAGGTCCAGGTTGTAAAAAACTAAAGTTATCCTTTAACACTAAAGAGCTGCACCTCGTGTGTGTGTGTGTGCGTGTGTGTGTGTGTGTGTGTGTGTGTGTGTGTGTGTGTGTGTGTGTGTGTCCCATAGGAATGAAAGGTGCTGCTGTCAGCTGCCTTCTCTGCACCTCGGGTAATGGATTTGACCCTGTGTGTGTGTGTGTGTGTGTGTGTGTGAGAACAAGGCTAAAAGCACATTCACACCACTGCTATGTGATCTGAGGTGTGAAAGTGGAAACGTTCATACAGCGAGATGACCAGGTGACACGAACACAGTCGAACCGTGACAACAGCTGCCGTGAAAGAACAAACTCCTCAACGCCTCAAACAACTGAAATCAATCTGAGACTGAAGACAAACGAACATGGTGTCAAACAGAAGCAGCAGCAGCAGCTCTGGTCTCGGTGCTGCTGGTTGTGCGTATTGTCTATATCCTGTGTTTGTCATTAATATTGTCTTTCTGTCTGCTAAATGCAGTTTAGTCTGTTCACACACAGACGCAGCCCAAACACACGGCTTTTGTTTGCAGCTCAGCAGAATCAGCAGAGAGTGACTCACACAAACAAACAGGAAGCAATTACATTAATGATCCTGCTCTCAAACAGGGAAGCTCTGTGTGAGGCTCAGACTGAAAACTTCTCAAGTGTTGTGGTCAAATGTGGAAAAAGGAAATGGCTACGATTGAGTGATGATGACAATTCTTAATTAATGTTTATTCCAAACAAACTGGAGACGTGTGAGTCATTTTGTAGCAGAAACAGGATGTGCAAGTGTTGAATGGTAGGACCAAGTGGGCGGGGCTTCGTTGTGACATCACAAAGTGACAGGAAGTCCTGACGCCTGGTTTTAAGGCTCAGTTTCTGAATACATAACACAAACATCTACCTTTATACTGTATGGAGCTTTAACTCAAACATCTACCTTTATTTTGAAGGAGCTTTAACACAAACATCTACCTTTATTTTGAAGGAGCTTTAACACAAACATCTACCTTTATTTTGAAGGAGCTTTAACACAAACATCTACCTTTATTTTGAAGGAGCTTTAACACAAACATCTACCTTTATTTTGAAGGAGCTTTAGTACAAACATCTACTTTTATTTTGAAGGAGCTTTAGTACAAACATCTACCTTTATTTTGAAGGAGCTTTAACACAAACATCTACCTTTATTTTGAAGGAGCTTTAGTACAAACATCTACCTTTATTTTGAAGGAGCTTTAACACAAACATCTACCTTTATTTTGAAGGAACTTTAACTCAAATATCTACCTTTATTTTGAAGGAGCTTTAATACAAACATCTACCTTTATTTTGAAGGAGCTTTAACACAGACATCTACCTTTATTTTGAAGGAACTTTAACTCAAATATCTACCTTTATTTTGAAGGAGCTTTAATACAAATATCTACCTTTATTTTGAAGGAGCTTTAACACAAACATCTAGATCTAGACTTGTTCCTTGATTGACGGCTGGGTTTTGGAAACTGTTCATATTCCAAGTCTGACATTCAATTCCTTGCCTCCCAGAAAATGATTAACATTAATTTACACCTAATCAGCCGAGTGTTTTGTAGGAAATGCAATGATGACAAAATTATGTAAATTCTCCTATTGAATATATAAATAAATAATGTTGATGCCAAACACAATAGGAGACCCAGCAGCACGAACTGCACCTTTAGTGACTCCAGGATCGTTACAGTTGGAAATGGTTCTGTTCAGACTCTTGATTCAGATTCTGGTTCTGGTCCTGGTCCTGGTCCCGGTCCCGGTCCTGGTCCTGGTCCTGGTCCAGGTCCAGGTCCTGGTCCTGGTCCTGGTCCAGGTCCTGGTCCTGGTCCCGGTCCTCATCGTGTTTGTTGGCTGTTGATGGTTTTTGTCGTTAAGCAGCAGTTTGTTCCTGAGAATGTGCTGCTACAACACTGTCTGACTGACAGCCAAAAGCTACTCAGTTAAAGCACAGAGGGTTGGCAAATAATCGAGACACACACACACACACACGCACACACACACACACAGAGGCTCATTTCAGCACCTCACTGCTGCTTTCTGAGTGCTTCAGTTTTGTTTACTACGCTCAGCTCGAGAACGGCGAGGCAGAGGAAGCAGAGTGTTTTAAAACCCTAATTACCCACGACGGTCTCTTGACATTGAAATGTCTTTTTCAGGAGATTTTACTAAAGTTGCACCACACTGTTGTGTTATGCAAATGAAACACAGAAAACAGCAGCAACTGCATGAGGGAGGAAAACAACGCAGACGTTTCACTGCAAGCTGTTTGGACAGACTTTGCCGTTTGCAGCGAGGAAAGGTCACAGGGTTGTTCAACTTTCAACCGTTTCAGAAACTGGTCTCTTGTGTTTTTTCCACGTTGTCGTTTCGATTCAACCTTCGACTGCACACTCCAGTGACTGACCCGGGGCAGCTCGGGGTTCAGTGTGTTGCCCAACGGCACTTTGACTTGTGGACAAACAAATCCCTGAAAACTCTTATCTACAATTTAAATGATAAAAACAATCATTCTGGAGGGTTAGGGTTAGAGGTCCTGGACATTGTTTCAGGCTCTTCCCTCTTCCCCAACAACATCATGTGCCATCGGGCCTCCATTCTCAGAGGTCAGTAGGTCAACCTACAGACCCCGGGTGTTGATAACAGCTAACCCTGGACTCAGAGGGGAATAGCACCAGCGTTTCATAACTAAATCTTGGTGGATAATGTGTCATTTAGAGGCTGCTTCCCGCTGCCTTGTAGACTCCATTATACGGATATATGCGGCTCGGCTGGACCGGATTTTGGATTTCAGATTGTAAAACATGGCAGTTTCCTTATGCTGCATTCGAGACAGCTCGCAACTCGGGAAAAAAGAGAGCTCAGAGTTGTGAGAAATAAACTGAACGGCATCAAACCTGGAACGTACAGCTCGGACATTCAGGTCTCAAGTCAGAGCTCGTTGATGGTAGGAACGGAACGGAAACAACAGTTATTTGTCGTTGTTTTCATCTGCTTCCAGAATAAGCATGAATTGCTGCTGCGTGTATTTTTCGTGCCAAATTTCTGAGTTGGAGTTTCAACCTCGTGGTTAATTCTGAGTTGTCTTGAACGCAGCGCAAGTCCCAAACCAAATCGTTGTTGTCTGGACCGCGTCACTTGGATCCATGTGGATTTCACAGATCAAAGACCTGAAAGAAGACTGGCAGCAGCTATTCCCCACAAACTGAAACTGAAGGAGACTGTTGGAGATAGCATCTGTTTTAAGTGTGTGTGTGTGTAAATGGGACAGTTACCATGGCCTGTTGACTTACAACTGGATACACATAATACAACATTAAAGTGTGAGTGTGTGTTTGTGTGTGTGTACCTACAAATGTATGTTTGTCAAACGGTGTGTGACAGTTTCTTTCTCATTTATTGCATTTCTTGGCAGACTGTGTGTGTGTGTTTTGGCAAGAGATGCATGACTGTGTGTGAATATGTGTGTGTGTGTGTGTGTGTGTGTGTGTGTGTGGGGGACATGGACCAGATGGGGGATTAGTTCATCAGCTGTTTATTCTGCCGACTCCTCAGTTTTCATAATGACTGGACCTGAAGCACATACACAACACACATGCAACACACACACACAGACAGCTGTCCCTCCTCACAGCGTACACCCGATAACTTGTGTTTCCCTTCACGGTGTTTTTGACTGTCGCCTCCCAAAATAAAACGTCTGGATCTATTTTAACCGAAGCGTGGCTCTTTAATCAGGGTGAGAACAAAACCGATAAGCGGCACAACAAACTGCCGTCCGCCGCTCAGACAGCCGCCTCGGGGGTTTAGATTTCTAAATCAAGCTCGAGTTCAAAGATACTTTTGACTAAAATAAGACAAAGTGAAGCTGCTCTCAGGTGTTGAGGCTCCGTGGACTCAAACTTCTTAAGAGGACGCGTGGCCCCTGTTAAATCCTCTTTACCGTCTCATGCATGTGCAGTGGTGAGTCATCAGTAGTTTCAGGACGATTAAGTGCGTAGGTGATTGGTTCACATGGTGCGATCTTAAAAAGTTTCAACTATTAAGAAAAAAGGCCATATGCGAAAATGATAGTGTCATCTGCATAGAATCGGATATTAAAGAGGATTTCCACCTTAACTCAGCTCCATGTGTCCCTCAGCTCCAGCTCCAGAGTCCTAGTTCTGGTTAAATCAACGACTAGTAACTAGTTCCAGGGAGAATGGAGGCTCTCTGTCTTCCACCTAGCGTCTCTTGGCTGAAAACCAACCTTGTAAGATCAGAGCCTCCGACCCGGTGTCCCAGCTCTCGTCTCTGCAGCACCACAAACGTAATGTGCCCCGTAACCCGTAATCTCTTGATGATAACAAATAAGACTACACAGATATACACATGGTAACATGGTAGATGATAAATAACGTTATCGACCGCTCCATGGATTGATTTCTCACCGGTTTCGTTGCTGGAAACAAATGCACCTGGAGGAGAGGAGGGTTAGAGACACAGAGGAGGAGACACCTGGAGGAGAGGAGGGTTAGAGACAGAGGAGGAGACACCTGGAGGAGAGGAGGGTTAGAGACACCTGGAGGAGAGGAGGGTTAGAGACACAGAGGAGGAGACACCTGGAGGAGAGGAGGGTTAGAGACAGAGGAGGAGACACCTGGAGGAGAGGAGGGTTAGAGACACAGAGGAGGAGACACCTGGAGGAGAGGAGGGTTAGAGACAGAGGAGGAGACACCTGGAGGAGAGGAGGGTTAGAGACACAGAGGAGGAGACACCTGGAGGAGAGGAGGGTTAGAGACACAGAGGAGGAGACACCTGGAGGAGAGGAGGGTTAGAGACACAGAGGAGGAGACACCTGGAGGAGAGGAGGGTTAGAGACAGAGGAGGAGACACCTGGAGGAGAGGAGGGTTAGAGACACAGAGGAGGAGACACCTGGAGGAGAGGAGGGTTAGAGACAGAGGAAGAGACACCTGGAGGAGAGGAGGGTTAGAGACAGAGGAGGAGACACCTGGAGGAGAGGAGGGTTAGAGACACAGAGGAGGAGACACCTGGAGGAGAGGAGGGTTAGAGACAGAGGAGGAGACACCTGGAGGAGAGGAGGGTTAGAGACACAGAGGAGGAGACACCTGGAGGAGAGGAGGGTTAGAGACACAGAGGAGGAGGAGACACCTGGAGGAGAGGAGGGTTAGAGACACAGAGGAGGAGACACCTGGAGGAGAGGAGGGTTAGAGACAGAGGAGGAGACACCTGGAGGAGAGGAGGGTTAGAGACACAGAGGAGGAGACACCTGGAGGAGAGGAGGGTTAGAGACACAGAGGAGGAGACACCTGGAGGAGAGGAGGGTTAGAGACACAGAGGAGGAGACACCTGGAGGAGAGGAGGGTTAGAGACAGAGGAGGAGACACCTGGAGGAGAGGAGGGTTAGAGACACAGAGGAGGAGACACCTGGAGGAGAGGAGGGTTAGAGACAGAGGAGGAGACACCTGGAGGAGAGGAGGGTTAGAGACAGAGGAGGAGACACCTGGAGGAGAGGAGGGTTAGAGACAGAGGAGGAGACACCTGAGGAGAGAGGAGGGTTAGAGACACAGAGGAGGAGACACCTGGAGGAGAGGAGGGTTAGAGACACAGAGGAGGAGACACCTGGAGGAGAGGAGGGTTAGAGACACAGAGGAGGAGACACCTGGAGGAGAGGAGGGTTAGAGACACAGAGGAGGAGACACCTGGAGGAGAGGAGGGTTAGAGACAGAGGAGGAGACACCTGGAGGAGAGGAGGGTTAGAGACACAGAGGAGGAGACACCTGGAGGAGAGGAGGGTTAGACACAGAGGAGGAGACACCTGGAGGAGAGGAGGGTTAGAGACACAGAGGGCTAAACATGTTTACAGTGCAGTAACCCTGATCATGTTAATAACAAAGGACCAAGTGTAACAGCTTGTTGTAAAGTTGCTCTGATACTTCTAGCTAGAAGAAGCTGATGCTAAATGACGAGGTGCCAGTCGGTCGTCAGTGTCTGTGAGATTTTATGGACTGTGCCTTTAGGGGAACCCAAGAGGTTAATTGTCAGCAGCGAACTTAAGATCTGATGATCAGCCTCCAAATTCAGGTTTACTGTCACTACTTTCTCTTAAATTACCGACGGCATCGTTGTTTCAAACCCAGAACCGCAGAATATTTAAAAGCGCTCCCTGTAATTACAATCCCTGGGACTCGTTAAGGATTTGTGTCCGTGGTATTTCTTCCTGAGGTGGAGCGTAACAAGGAACAGTTTGACTCAGGCCTGACATGCTCATTTTTATTTTTCTGTCTGCCTGACAGATTGAAGACCCCTAAAAACTTAACTGAATATTTGATGTACTGTAAAAGGCAACTCATGACCTGCAGTGATTCAGACTCCACGGTTCAGGAAGATGAAGGGGGAAAAGAGAGCAGGGAGACAGCTGGATGGACCGAGTAGAGAGAGAGAAGAGGAAGCGGTGTCAGGAAAAGGACAAAAGAAGAAGTTTGAAGCGAGAGGAAAAGCAGATTGTGTGAAGGAGATTCAAAGAGGGTGAGGAGCGACGCGCTGAGGGTTGTTTTTCATTTGAGATCGAACAACTAAATAAAGACAGTCCAAACAGAAAGAGGGGGAGAACAGAAAGGAGGGAGACAGATGGGTGGATGAAACACAAACAGCAAAACAAAAACTCCAGGAACAAAGTGCGAGTTGAAGGAAAGAGGGAAGCGCGAGGCAGAGCGGAGGAAGGCTGCAGCAGAAGGTGTCGGTAAACAGACAGTTTTGAAGCAGGTTAATGAGCCGACATGAAACAGAATGACAGAGCAAGGACGGTAATTAACACCGGTACAGGCTGACCTGAGAGCTGCAGGTAGAGCCGCAACACCGTTTCAGAGACTCACACTTCACTTCCTAATGGTCTCATAAAGACGTGGACTCGGCCGGTCTGGGTCCAGGTCCTGTCGATGTCGAGTGGAAGATTTTTAGTTTTCATTAATTCCACCTGATTAAATCTGTTAGAAACGATCCAGACGGTCGGTTGGTGGTTTTAACTCATAAACTAGGGCCCAGTTGGTTTAAATAGGACGAGAAGAACCGTTAAACGGCTAAAAGTCCAATAGACGCCGATGTTAACGTTTCTATTTTCACTAATAAAATCAGAATATAATTTAACTTAAAATACATCCTTGTAGGGAAAGTGGGGTCAGAATGATTGAGGATAAAAAACAAGAGACTCGATACCAGAGACTTTGACCGCTGATCCACTCACTGCAGATAATGATACTAATAATTTGTTAACGGACTGTCCCTCTGTGAGATTATTGTACTCCCCAGAGTTGTCCATTGTTTTTTGCACATCATTTTGTGCTTGTTTTTTTTTCTTTTAAAGCTAAATGTAACAGGAGCTTGTGACGTTATGTTAGACTTGTTCATATGCTGCGTGAGTTCCAGTTTTGAAAATAGTAAAATGTTTGGCCTGCACTTTCTATTGGCTCTATTTCTAATTGGCCAATATATATCGGTTATTGGAATTTTTTGTTCCATAATATTGGCCCCCAAAAAATCCATATCAGACGGGCCCTGATATAAACTTTCTCTATGATGATAAACCTTATTTTAATTTGTACAGCAACTTTCACATGGAAAGAGAAAAAGTAAACATTAAACATTTATGTAAAATGAATATCATTAAAGTAACATAAGATTAAGTAATGAATGAAAAGATAGTTGAAATTGAATAAATGACATTTACAGAGAGCAATACTAAGTAGAGGTAGATGTTCGTTTTCTAGCAAAAATAAAACTATAGTGTTTAATTTTACAAAAAATATTCTCTAAACAATCTGAACACACATGAAGAACTAACTTGGTGTAAAAGCATTAACGTGGAGGTTTGACTGGATCAACACCACAGACCAGTTTACTTGAACGCATCTGTTCACTTGTTTTTATGTTGTTGTTTTTGTGAACAGATTGTTAGCGATAAGAAGTTTCAACCAATCAGAACAAATGAAGAATGTTTGTCTTTTCTGAATTAAACCGTATCTCCAGTCGCTGCTTCATCGGCTCCTGGAAGCGTCCAGCGCTCCATCCATCACTGCCAGGACGCTGTGACCTCTCGACCTTTGACCCCATTGTTGCAGCTTTTTTTTTGCTACGTCTGTGAAACGAGACGATTCTGAACAAAAGCAAAGACTAAAAGTCACGAAGCTGTTTTTTTTATTGATTGTGTTTAGCACACGTTGTGGATCCGTCGCTGCTGCAGAAACACACACCGTGGGCCGGTTCTGCTCCAGCCGCCGGTGGAGGCCGCGCTCTGCCGCGCCCTGCCGCGCTCTGCGGCTAAAAGGAAAAACAGCTCATGAAATAAACATGTGTAAAGTTCAGGCGGAGGGAACTTAGTGCTGCCATATTAGTTCAACTTGTCGCAAATTATTCATCACATTATCTGATCATTTATTAATGCGCTGGCCAGGGAGTGGATGAGGCTGCTTTAATGTCTTTTTGTTGTGGCGTCATTTTTTTTACTTTTACTTTAATTGACTTTAAAACGGTTAAAATCTAAAATCTTAAATGAAAAGCAGCAGACAGAAGAATGGTTTATTATAATCTTGCACCCCCATTACAGTGTATTTTATCAAAAGGAAATAATGCAACGCGTTAACTCTGAAGTTGGTTCATACGAAGTCTGTCTGCATTTCAACAACGGCTTGAAGCTCCAAATCAAACATCACACAACCCACTACAGGGATTCAATCACAAATTCAGTTGTTTTTCATCTCTGCAGGTTCATGGTTCAGGTTTTTCTACATTTCTTATGGGATCCTGGGTCCCATAATAATCCTCCTGTCCTCCACCGTACAGCTTCGCCTGGTGTCGCTCAACCATGAAGAAGATATTTCCAACTCTTAAACAAGCAGTAAACAAAACTTTATGCGTAAAGCACATTTCATTCCAGGTCGAAGCACAGTCAGCATTCAACACGGTAGTTAATACAATAATTAAAATGTCTATAGATATTCTCATTCATCCCACGCCATCGTCGTCTCTGGGCAACAAACTGAATCCAAGGCAACTGGACTTGAATGAAGATGTTTCCCCTCTGATCAATGGTGACTAGTGAGGACCAGTCAGACCATGTTAGGAACTGATGAAGCCTCTTGGATGAGAAGCAAACTTCGATTCAATTTGTTGCCCAGAGAAATAAAATACAGTTAAAGACACAAATCAGACTAAAAGCTTTAATCCTAAGGAAAATAATCCCATGGACAAACATCTGATTCCTGTCACCGTGATGCAACCTTCCATCAGTTTGGCTCTGTTTTTTTCTCTCTAAAGATCTCTGTTCATTTTTTTAATTTTCTTTTTTCCTTTCTCTCTCTTTTTTTTTTTTTTTGCTTGCAGCTGTTTCGTGTTTGATTTGCTGTCCATGCACTTGGACCAGAGGCTGTGGCCCTGAGGTCCAGAGGTCCAGAGGTCCAGGGGCCCATTGATCCCTCAGGTCAGAACACTCCACATCTTTTCCTCCTTCCTCCTCCTCCTCCTCCTCCTCCTCCTCCTCCTCCTCCTCCTCCTCCTCCTCCTCCCTCTGACCTGGAAACTGTGGTTGGTTAGCAATGTGCTGGGGACAAGGTGAGCTGCTGCTGCTGCTGCTGCTGCTGCTGCTGCTGCTGCTGCTGCTGCTGCTGCTGCTGCTGCTGCTGCTGCTGCTGCTGCTGCTGCTGCTGCGATGGCGGCGGCGGCGGCGGTGGAGGAAGCGATGGAAGCCTCCCTCCTCTAACATGTGGAGGCCTCGCGTGGGCCGAGGCACGCAGGGACTCACGGTTGATTAAGCTTCCTCTGAGGATGCAGAACTGCTCGCTCTGGGCTCCGTCCATTAGGCTCTGAGGAGTTAAATCAGGCGTGAACCCCCGCTGCTCCGCTCACCTCGCATTAAAACAACACTGGACACCAACAGAACTCATGAATATGCAAAAGCTGCGCCGCGTATTGTTCGATAGCGACGAAAAAAACCTCGTCCTGACTCTGAAGACGAGAGAAAAACCACCGGCTCCGACTCGTGAACTTGTCTTCTGCACATCTTAACGTACAAAGCTGTTTATTTATGGTTGATTTGTTTCGCTGCTTCACACTGATCACATTTGATATTTTCCTCTTTCATGTTATTCTACATTTCTGCCACAGTAATATGTGGATCTTATCTCGTCGAAGTCACCCACCCACGGTCTGAGGACTCCAATATGCACATAACAAAACCACTGCACACGTACAGAAACGTCTCATTGCATTTGTATGTCGCTGCACACAGTGTTTCTAATTTATTTTAATCATTCTAGATTCTGTTTCTATTCTTATTTCATGTCTTTATTTTGTATTCTCTCCCTTGTGCTGACGTGTCCTGTGTGAATGGAGGATCCAAATAGGTTTATCTGAAGTCGCCTCGTCTTCTGCATTTGATCAGATTATCAGTCTTGCTCTGGTTTCACTTATTTAAAATCTGTTTAAACTGTCTTGTAATAATTGTTTTATGTTGCCTCCCACTGATCTTGGCAAATGAAGCTCCTGATGACGGAGGCTGCTTAAAGGGATAGTTCTACATTTTGGCAAATTGGCCCATTGCCATGATCCCTATAGTCATAGCAGTAGGTTCGTTACCTTTAATTGTCGGTGCAAGCTGTTTTTAGAACGGCAGAGCAGAGCCGTGAGCTGCTCAGAGCTACGCTACGGAGGCTCATGGGATTTTTTGGTTTTTCTCATCGAACTCATCAAATACACAATCCAACAACTCCACAACGCTCTACCTGCACATTCACCACGCTATGAGATAATAACACAACGTTACCACACAGAGTTGTTTTAGAGGGAAATTCTTGCAGGTTGAGTTTGATGAGGGAAACCAAGAAATCCCATGAGCCTCCGTAGCGTAGCTCTGAGCAGCTCACGGCTCTGCTCTGCCATTCTAAAAATAGCTTGCACCGACAATTAAAGGTAACGAACCTACTGCTATGACTATAGGGGTTATTAGCCTCGTAAACCAGCCTCCCCCGGAAATGCATTTAATTCATTTCTCAGGGAGAGTCTGGCCTCACCCCCGTTGTAAGCGTTTCGCCGAAACACTCCGCCTACCGAGCCAATCAGTCCCTGATTGGCCAACGTGCTGTGATTGACACAGCACGTTGGCCAAAAACAGCGATAACGTCTTTTCCTCCCAGAAACTGCACCGACTCTTGCTCTAGTTTAAGTTCTGTAATTGATGGTATTTCATTTAGAACTTCCCTTACTGCTGAACCTCCGCCATGTTTGTTGTAGGTGAGTCCAGTCCTGTGAGGCCCTGATTACGGGGTCAATCCACAGCGGCGACGCTGATTGGCTCGGTAGACGGCCGATTTCTGGCGAAACGCTTACAACGGGTATGAGGCCAGACTGTCCCTGAGAAATGAATTAAATGCATTTCCAGGGGAGGCTGGTTTACGAGGCTAAGGGGTTATGGTGATGGGACAGTTTTCCAAAAATGTTGAACTATCCCTTTAAACCCAAGTTTCTGGATAAACTGTGTGTGTTGCATCTCTCCGGCGGTGCGGTGGACCTCGGCCTCCTGCAGGTTGATGAGATAAATCTGACTCAGAACAGACTCAACAAATCATGGGAGCGCGGCGGCACCTGGAAGGCAGAGTCATGGCGAGCGCAGAAAGTGCTTTCAGACGGAAAAAAATTACCAGAAACAGTTTTTTTTTTTTTTTAACGCTCGTGATGACAAAGGAGCTTTCAGCATCTTTCATCTCTGAGGGAATCGTTGGGGTCTGACTTCACTGTCTTCTTCTTTGTTCTCTGCTCAGGCCTAAATTTCATCTGAAGTTCATAACAAGTGCTTATGATACAGTAAATAAGCTGATGCAGTTTTTTGTTTTTCCTTTTTGAAGTGCAGCCAGATATAGACTTTGTTTTTCTCTGTTTTCTCCGAGAGACGCACCAACACTGCAGCAGCAAGAAAGTTTGTTTTGAAAAGTTTTACTCTTTAGAAACCTGTGTTACAGTGTGCAGAGAAAAAACTAAACAGAAGAAGACTTTAAAACATATTGAAATAGGTTCAATGAGGAAAAACAAACAGTTATTAATGAGCCTCTGAGGTCACAAACAGCAGCAGCAGTAAATCTGGAATAAAACACATTAAACAGAGACTAAACATGTAATTCATTCAGGTCCTGGAAGGTCATTTCACATTTCAGCTGTGTTTTTGGGTTGTGTTGCGTTCAGGGTCATGATGACGTTCACATTTGTGGCCTCGCTCACAGATGATAGAGTTTCTGGCTGCAGGCGGGTTTCTTTTCAGTAAATAGCTGAGTTCACATGGAGCCAAATATTCCAATTAAAATGGGTTTAAATGTCCAGACCAAATGAAAATGCTCCATATCGACAGCTCAGTCAGAATAAACAGGGGTGGAATAAACCTTTTCCCAAACTGTTTGAAAGTAAAATCACATCTTGACAACAGTGAAACTGAATGTTTTCTGTGCCATCGCCACTGTTGTGGAGCATGTGCACATGCATTGTCCACTTCCTGTCTGATTTAGACGAATATGCTGAAGAAAACTGATGTCCAAACCAGATATTAATGGAACAAACGCGTTTAAATTAGGGATGGGACTTTATGTCGACAAATCGACAAAAAATCGACACATGCTCCCCTCGACAAAAAAAATAGAGTGTCGATTTGTCGAGGGGCGGGGCTTGTGGGATTTCCAAATTGCTTTTTTTTTTTTTTTTGCTTTTAATTTATTACATTTCCTATCAAAATACACATTATACAGTGCCAATTTTCCTAAAATGGAATACAATATTTTAAATAAAACAAATCTACTTTTTCTAAATGAGATCGCTACTTGACCCTCATTCAATAAGGTGACGGGAGCGTGTGCGCGTGACAGGCGACAGAGTCAACATGGCAGCGGCGGCGGCGGCGCGGAGCAAGAGCAAGGTGTGGAGGAGTTTTATCAAAGTCAACGATAAGTTAGTGAGGTGCAAATTGTGCAGCAAGGACTATGCTTTTCACACATCCACGTCAGGGATGCAGGCGCACCTCGACAAAAAACACCCGATGTCGTCTTCATTATCACAGAGCAGCATGGACGCCAAAGTGCGAAAGATCGACAGTCGCACGGCGACTCTGCACGGCAGAATGTACGTGCTATTTGTAAGGATCTGAGAATAAACATTTTAAATGTATCTCACTTTCTCTCGTTTTTATTATCACTGCTGTATATTGGACATTACAGCCATGTTTTTGAGCCTAAAATGAACGAGTGCAACAGTGTCGAGTATTTTCCACCCTCCGCATTGCTGCTGCTGTTGAAAAAAAAAAAAGGGCCGACAATTCGACAAAAAGTCGACACAAGGGCCTCGACAATCGACTTTCCAAATCCCGTGTCGTTCCCATCCCTAGTTTAAATGAACTTTAGTTGTCCAGTTCTAGTCGGATTAAGGCAATAATTTCTTTTTTAAGTGTCATGTAAATGTACTGAGTCTCAGGATGTTTGGATTTCTAGAGAAATCCAACCGGACCAGACCGGCGGATGTTGCAGCCGGACTCGACGCAGCTCGCTAGCATTTATCAAAGTTTATAGTTTATTTGTGAGGATTCCCATCAGCTGAGCTCTGAAGCAGGACTTCCCTAACTTCTCTAGCCCACGACCCTTCAACGTAACGGTGACCCACATCCGTCCTCTGACGCTGCATCGGTCCAACGACTCACCTGCTCCGGTGGTTTTCCTCTTTCCTGAGTGACAGCTTGTCAGTTGGAGGAATCTCTCGTCATCGCTGCAACAGCAGAGCAGCTGCTTGATCAACTTGTTCCACGTCGATCAATACAGATCCATTCTCTATAAATCTGTCCAGTCAGAAGAAACGATGAGTCTTGGAGGGCGATGAGGAGGGCGGAGCTGCAGGAGGATGAAGGAGAGACAGAAGTCTGTGAGAACAGCAGGTGATGGATGGTTTTAATAAAGATAAAGAACTCCAGTCTGTGTGTTTGGGTGTGGAGCGCATGCTGCTGCTCGTCTGTTGTGCAGGAAGTTTGATGCGTTGTTTCGGAGCCAGGAAAGTTTTTCTGTTTCTGTGTGAACGGTTTGGAAACAGCTGAGGAAGCGATTCGTTCTTTATCCTCTGATCAGCAGAGACGGAGTCGGCTTCACTGAGACGTCCTGGGGCCTGGACCTGAGGTGACGTCAGCGCTAACTCTGGGTTTTTACGGACAACGACAGCATTAATCAAAAATTTTAAAGTTAAGAAAGAAAATAATGGGACGTCGGGAATGAGCATCAGTGGTTTTACATGAATTTCCCTCTAAAACAACTCTGTGTGGTAACGTTGTGTTATTATCTCATAGCGTGGTGAATGTGCAGGTCACAACTTGTCCACCAGAGCGTTGTGGAGTTGTTGGATTGTGTATTTGATGAGTTTGATGAAGGGAAACCAAGAAATCCCATGAGCCTCCGTAGTGTAGCTCTGAGCAGCTCACGGCTCTGCTCCGCCGTTCTAAAAACAGCTTGCACCGACAATTAAAGGTAACGAACCTACTGCTATGACTATAGGGATTATGGTGATGGGCCAGTCTGCCAAAATGATGAACTATCCCTTTAAGGCCCTTTCAAACAAGGGACGCCACTGAATACTTTGCATCAAAACAGACAATTATAATCCAAAGTTTCTCTTTGCATCAGGTGGTTCTTCGCCTCCACGTCGTGCCTTAAATCCGTGGATAAAGCGGTGCACTGCACTGGGAAACGGATTGTTGTGCAAAAAGCCAAGTGTTAAACCATTTTCTCATAAAAACGATAACCGTTTTAGACTTCTTAAATGATCAGAAAGCTCCATATTCATCAGATTATAATAGTTTTATTAGTGTGCAGATGAACACGCTCATTGATGTGTTGTTTCCCAGCAGCATCCCATCGACGTCATGTTCAACCTTTACAGTCGAACTGTTGAAGTGTTTTCACTGAAACCATCATTAACTCATTAGGTTTGATGCTCGGCTCCGTCTCTACCTGACAAACACCGTGAGTTCACGCGCTTCGTCTCCGGCTCCTCCGGGTCGTGTTCCATGATGTCGGATGTTATTTGTCTCTTTTTCTTTCTTTCTTTTCTTTTTTTTTTTGTTTAACAGAAAATCTTTTGTCTGACAGTTTCCCCCTCGTTTCGCTGCTGCTGCTCAACTTTAATCCTCCCCCTCTTTTTCAGGCTGTAATTCAAACTGTCAAGAAGCAGCTTTTTTTAATACAGATGTGAATCCCCTACAGCTCTTTTCTTCTTCTGCAATCCAATTTGATGTCCTAATGATCACCCCCCCCCCCCCCCCCTCCTCCTCCTCCTCCTTGTCGAACACTGATGCTGTCTCGTGTTGTTGTGTTTGATTGTGTTTGTTTCATGTTTTACGCTGGAGGAACTTCAGTCTCACTCTCTTGGTTCTTGATGATCGATTCCCCTCCTGCGTCTCGTCAGCTCCACTGTTTCAGCTTCGTATCTGAAATCGGTTCTTTTCTCAGTGTGACTCACAGTCGGCAACACTTTCAGGCTCTTTTTAGAAAAATGTCACTTGAAAAGACGTTAATACATTTAATACTTATGTCGAACAGTTTATCATGAGACTGATGCAGAAACTTTTTACTGAATGAGGTCAATTACACCAAACGAGGCGTCGTCAACCGTCATGTCAGCAGGTGGGTTTCCATGGAGACTGTTTATTCTTATCTGATTCAATTCATCCTGAATGAGTCTCAGGTTTTAACTGTTTACATGAGACACTGCATTCATCCAGAACGGGCTGGTTTGACCAGGTTCAGGTCGAGAATTCGGTTCGTTTTCACACCTGAAAGTCTGAACCAAGGTCTGTGTTTTGTTACATTGTAATAATATTTGGTTGGTTTTGGTTTCACACTACAAATGGAACAACGGACGTTACAAGACAAACCTGCTGGACGCGTCATCTCCCGACGTACTTCCACGGCTCATTTTGTTTTGGTTACGCTGCGTTGTTAGGCCGGCCTTCTGACGTCACTTCCTGTTAGGGGTGGGAATCTTCTACCATCTCACGATTCGATTCGATTCCGATTTTTGGGGCTACGATTCAATTTAAAATCGATTTTCGATTCAAATCGATTTTCGATTCAAAACTATTTGATTCATAATGATTTCTGCTTCAATCTGTGCAAAGGATCCTCATGATCTACTCCAGTCTGCTTTGCGAGAGAATGACAAATGGAGACATTAAACTGTCTGTTTCACATTTATTACGTTTTAAACATGTATCTCTGCTCAGATGGATTTATTACAACTGTTAAGTAACAAAAATAAGAAATGCCTCCTCCATTAGTGTAGTTTTCTCCTTGTTTTGGTGGTTTCCGCGCATGCATGTGTTCAGAACAGGCTGCGTGGTGATGTCATGACGCCCCGACTCCCGCGTCGTTTCAAAATAAAAGTCGACAGCCAGCGGATTTTTATTATTATATATATATATATTTTAAATCGATTTTGGGACATTTTAAATCGATTCTGAATCGGAGTAAATGAGAATCGTGATTCTTATGAGAATCGATTTTTTTGCACACCCCTACTTCCTGTTTTCAGAAAATGAATCGAGCGAGCGAGCCGCCTCTTTCCCGATGTCATCTGATTTAGTTTTGTCTACGCTGCTAGACTAGTTTTGAGAATCGAGAACAGAAGAAGAAAAAAACTTCCTGTCATTGATACGAAGGTCCGAACCAACAAAGAGTTGTTTTCACGCTCCGGACCAAGACCACCTCTTTGGGTTGGACCAGATTTTGGTCCTTTGGTGCAGAACGTGGTGCGCAGCTCCTTTCACGCCGGGAATTTAAGTTTGGATCAAACTGAAAAGTCCGACCAAACAAGGTGTGAAAGCGAGAGCTGCGTCGAGTCCAGGCTTCAACACCCACCGGTCCGGTCCGGTCCGGTCGGATATGAATGTTCAGGCCCATTGAGAACTCAGAAATCCAAACATCCTGCGACTGATCCCAGATCAGATCTGAAGTCTGATCAGCTCAGTAGTTGTTCATAGTTTTGACTCTTTCATTCAAACATTTGCAGGTGAAGAAACGTCGCTACACATTTAGCAGAAAGAACAAAAACAGACGACGTTCAGTTTCACCGTTTACATGAAACAGTTTTCATTGTTTCTGGTTTCCGGTTTAAGAAAAGGTTTATTCCACCTCTGTTTATTCTGATTGAGCTGTTTATTGGAGCATTTTCATTCAGTTTGGAATCTAAACTGATTCTAATATAATCTCTGAATACTGTGATCTATAGTTTATTTACTGTATCATCTTGTCCTGACTGTGTAGTCTACTGTTATATTATTGTTATTGTTATGTATTTTATTGGATGGATGCAAATTAGCAGCTCGGCTATAATCTGGCATATTTATAGCAGCATTCTTTTTACTATTGTTCATCAATATGCACTAGTCCCTATCCACATAAAGTATTATTATTATTAATAATAATCAGAATATTTGGCTCCATGTGAACCCAGATAATGATTCAGTTTGTGGTTTGGCAGGAACAGAGTTTAGAGAACAGCCTGTTGTGTTGTGAGGACTGACATCATGAACAGTGGGTCGTGTGCATTCAGAAGTTTAGAGAAGGTCAAATTTAGTTCAAGTGCATTTTGACATTTCATCCAAAAGCTGAATATCTTTATAACTTCTTATTGAGTCGTCGTACAAAGAATTAACTTAATAACAAAAAGAAGTTGAAAAGCAGATTGAGAAGAGATGATGTGTTGATTCCTCTCCGCCGCGGTCGAGCTGCTGCAGATGTGGTTGAGTGGAGAGCGAAGGGAAAACATGGAGGACGAGGGCGTCGCTGGTTCGATGCCAGGCTGGATTATCGCTCAGTGTAATGAAATCTAATAAACAATAACATCATGTTCTGTTCTGATCTCTTTGTTCAGCTGTCAACGCTGCTCCAGTGAGTGATGAACAAACAAACACACACTCTCTTTGTCTCGGAGGGAGCGTGTGTGTGAAGTGCTGACGTGGGGTCGTTGTCGCTGTGGGTTATGAACACTGAGGCTCCACCTGCAGCAACAACCACAACAACACACACACGGACACGTCTGTATCTGTGAGGACTCGATCACACAACACTGACCTGTATGACATCATACTGATGATGGAGAAAACACAGGGACGGAGACACAGAGGAGGAGACACCTGGAGGAGAGGAGGGTTAGAGACAGAGGAGGAGACACCTGGAGGAGAGGAGGGTTAGAGACAGAGGAGGAGACACCTGGAGGAGAGGAGGGTTAGAGACACAGAGGAGGAGACACCTGGAGGAGAGGAGGGTTAGAGACACAGAGGAGGAGACACCTGGAGGAGAGGAGGGTTAGAGACAGAGGAGGAGACACCTGGAGGAGAGGAGGGTTAGAGACAGAGAGGAGGAGACACCTGGAGGAGAGGAGGGTTAGAGACAGAGGAGGAGACACCTGGAGGAGAGGAGGGTTAGAGACACAGAGGAGGAGACACCTGGAGGAGAGGAGGGTTAGAGACAGAGGAGGAGACACCTGGAGGAGAGGAGGGTTAGAGACAGAGGAGGAGACACCTGGAGGAGAGGAGGGTTAGAGACAGAGGAGGAGACACCTGGAGGAGAGGAGGGTTAGAGACACAGAGGAGGAGACACCTGGAGGAGAGGAGGGTTAGAGACACAGAGGAGGAGACACCTGGAGGAGAGGAGGGTTAGAGACAGAGGAGGAGACACCTGGAGGAGAGGAGGGTTAGAGACACAGAGGAGGAGACACCTGGAGGAGAGGAGGGTTAGAGACACAGAGGAGGAGACACCTGGAGGAGAGGAGGGTTAGAGACAGAGGAGGAGACACCTGGAGGAGAGGAGGGTTAGAGACAGAGGAGGAGACACCTGGAGGAGAGGAGGGTTAGAGACAGAGGAGGAGACACCTGGAGGAGAGGAGGGTTAGAGACACAGAGGAGGAGACACCTGGAGGAGAGGAGGGTTAGAGACAGAGAGGAGGAGACACCTGGAGGAGAGGAGGGTTAGAGACAGAGGAGGAGACACCTGGAGGAGAGGAGGGTTAGAGACACAGAGGAGGAGACACCTGGAGGAGAGGAGGGTTAGAGACAGAGAGGAGGAGACACCTGGAGGAGAGGAGGGTTAGAGACAGAGGAGGAGACACCTGGAGGAGAGGAGGGTTAGAGACACAGAGGAGGAGACACCTGGAGGAGAGGAGGGTTAGAGACAGAGAGGAGGAGACACCTGGAGGAGAGGAGGGTTAGAGACAGAGGAGGAGACACCTGGAGGAGAGGAGGGTTAGAGACAGAGGAGGAGACACCTGGAGGAGAGGAGGGTTAGGGACACAGAGGAGGAGACACCTGGAGGAGAGGAGGGTTAGAGACACAGAGGAGGAGACACCTGGAGGAGAGGAGGGTTAGAGACACAGAGGAGGAGACACCTGGAGGAGAGGAGGGTTAGAGACACAGAGGAGGAGACACCTGGAGGAGAGGAGGGTTAGAGACAGAGAGGAGGAGACACCTGGAGGAGAGGAGGGTTAGAGACACAGAGGAGGAGACACCTGGAGGAGAGGAGGGTTAGAGACAGAGGAGGAGACACCTGGAGGAGAGGAGGGTTAGAGACAGAGAGGAGGAGACACCTGGAGGAGAGGAGGGTTAGAGACAGAGGAGGAGACACCTGGAGGAGAGGAGGGTTAGAGACAGAGGAGGAGACACCTGGAGGAGAGGAGGGTTAGAGACACAGAGGAGGAGACACCTGGAGGAGAGGAGGGTTAGAGACAGAGGAGGAGACACCTGGAGGAGAGGAGGGTTAGAGACACAGAGGAGGAGACACCTGGAGGAGAGGAGGGTTAGAGACAGAGGAGGAGACACCTGGAGGAGAGGAGGGTTAGGGACACAGAGGAGGAGACACCTGGAGGAGAGGAGGGTTAGAGACAGAGGAGGAGACACCTGGAGGAGAGGAGGGTTAGAGACAGAGGAGGAGACACCTGGAGGAGAGGAGGGTTAGAGACAGAGGAGGAGACACCTGGAGGAGAGGAGGGTTAGAGACACAGAGGAGGAGACACCTGGAGGAGAGGAGGGTTAGAGACAGAGGAGGAGACACCTGGAGGAGAGGAGGGTTAGAGACAGAGGAGGAGACACCTGGAGGAGAGGAGGGTTAGAGACACAGAGGAGGAGACACCTGGAGGAGAGGAGGGTTAGAGACACAGAGGAGGAGACACCTGGAGGAGAGGAGGGTTAGAGACACAGAGGAGGAGACACCTGGAGGAGAGGAGGGTTAGAGACACAGAGGAGGAGACACCTGGAGGAGAGGAGGGTTAGAGACACAGAGGAGGAGACACCTGGAGGAGAGGAGGGTTAGAGACAGAGGAGGAGACACCTGGAGGAGAGGAGGGTTAGAGACAGAGGAGGAGACACCTGGAGGAGAGGAGGGTTAGAGACACAGAGGAGGAGACACCTGGAGGAGAGGAGGGTTAGAGACACAGAGGAGGAGACACCTGGAGGAGAGGAGGGTTAGAGACACAGAGGAGGAGACACCTGGAGGAGAGGAGGGTTAGAGACACAGAGGAGGAGACACCTGGAGGAGAGGAGGGTTAGAGACACAGAGGAGGAGACACCTGGAGGAGAGGAGGGTTAGAGACACAGAGGAGGAGACACCTGGAGGAGAGGAGGGTTAGAGACAGAGGAGGAGACACCTGGAGGAGAGGAGGGTTAGAGACAGAGGAGGAGACACCTGGAGGAGAGGAGGGTTAGAGACAGAGGAGGAGACACCTGGAGGAGAGGAGGGTTAGAGACACAGAGGAGGAGACACCTGGAGGAGAGGAGGGTTAGAGACAGAGGAGGAGACATCTGGAGGAGAGGAGGGTTAGAGACAGAGGAGGAGACATCTGGAGGAGAGGAGGGTTAGAGACAGAGAGGAGGAGACACCTGGAGGAGAGGAGGGTTAGAGACAGAGGAGGAGACACCTGGAGGAGAGGAGGGTTAGAGACAAAGAGGAGGAGACACCTGGAGGAGAGGAGGGTTAGAGACAGAGGAGGAGACACCTGGAGGAGAGGAGGGTTAGAGACACAGAGGAGGAGACACCTGGAGGAGAGGAGGGTTAGAGACACAGAGGAGGAGACACCTGGAGGAGAGGAGGGTTAGAGACAGAGGAGGAGACACCTGGAGGAGAGGAGGGTTAGAGACACAGAGGAGGAGACACCTGGAGGAGAGGAGGGTTAGAGACAGAGGAGGAGACACCTGGAGGAGAGGAGGGTTAGAGACAGAGAGGAGGAGACACCTGGAGGAGAGGAGGGTTAGAGACAGAGGAGGAGACACCTGGAGGAGAGGAGGGTTAGAGACAGAGGAGGAGACACCTGGAGGAGAGGAGGGTTAGAGACAGAGGAGGAGACACCTGGAGGAGAGGAGGGTTAGAGACACAGAGGAGGAGACACCTGGAGGAGAGGAGGGTTAGAGACAGAGGAGGAGACACCTGGAGGAGAGGAGGGTTAGAGACACAGAGGAGGAGACACCTGGAGGAGAGGAGGGTTAGAGACACAGAGGAGGAGACACCTGGAGGAGAGGAGGGTTAGAGACACAGAGGAGGAGACACCTGGAGGAGAGGAGGGTTAGAGACAGAGGAGGAGACACCTGGAGGAGAGGAGGGTTAGAGACACAGAGGAGGAGACACCTGGAGGAGAGGAGGGTTAGAGACAGAGGAGGAGACACCTGGAGGAGAGGAGGGTTAGAGACAGAGGAGGAGACACCTGGAGGAGAGGAGGGTTAGAGACAGAGGAGGAGACACCTGGAGGAGAGGAGGGTTAGAGACAGAGGAGGAGACACCTGGAGGAGAGGAGGGTTAGAGACAGAGGAGGAGACACCTGGAGGAGAGGAGGGTTAGAGACAGAGGAGGAGACACCTGGAGGAGAGGAGGGTTAGAGACAGAGGAGGAGACACCTGGAGGAGAGGAGGGTTAGAGACAGAGGAGGAGACACCTGGAGGAGAGGAGGGTTAGAGACAGAGGAGGAGACACCTGGAGGAGAGGAGGGTTAGAGACACAGAGGAGGAGACACCTGGAGGAGAGGAGGGTTAGAGACACAGAGGAGGAGACACCTGGAGGAGAGGAGGGTTAGAGACAGAGGAGGAGACACCTGGAGGAGAGGAGGGTTAGAGACACAGAGGAGGAGACACCTGGAGGAGAGGAGGGTTAGAGACACAGAGGAGGAGACACCTGGAGGAGAGGAGGGTTAGAGACACAGAGGAGGAGACACCTGGAGGAGAGGAGGGTTAGAGACAGAGGAGGAGACACCTGGAGGAGAGGAGGGTTAGAGACACAGAGGAGGAGACACCTGGAGGAGAGGAGGGTTAGAGACAGAGGAGGAGACACCTGGAGGAGAGGAGGGTTAGAGACAGAGGAGGAGACACCTGGAGGAGAGGAGGGTTAGAGACACAGAGGAGGAGACACCTGGAGGAGAGGAGGGTTAGAGACACAGAGGAGGAGACACCTGGAGGAGAGGAGGGTTAGAGACACAGAGGAGGAGACACCTGGAGGAGAGGAGGGTTAGAGACAGAGGAGGAGACACCTGGAGGAGAGGAGGGTTAGAGACACAGAGGAGGAGACACCTGGAGGAGAGGAGGG